>JACGCM010000602.1:0-16979 GCA_014058105.1 Kingdonia uniflora | reverse complement strand
TTAGGATTAAACATATTGATATTCGGTATCATATATTCGCTCACTCCTCAAGGACAGTGTGTTGAAGCTTGTGAAGATTTACACTAATGTGAATCCGACCGATATGTTTACGAAGGCACCACTTTTCAAAAGTTGACGACATGTAAACTTCGTGGGTCTTCATGATTGAAGGTCCAGGTAGTGCGAACAATTCATTATTGGAGATCTAGAGATGGGTTATGGCAGATTTGATTTCAAGTGGGAGATTGTTGGGATGAACTCAAATTATGTCGTAGATGTTCATTAGAGTTCGTGGGACGAGCAAGGATCGAAAAAGGAAGGAAAAATATGGTTTTTCAGTGTTCTCTTGGAATAGACTTTGACATGTTCGAATAAGAGGTAGAAGCAACTTATTCGATAGACTTGTGAGTCTGTTCGAATAGAAAGTAGTTTCTATTAGAATAAGTCTCAGAACCTATTCTGTTAGAATGACTCGGTTTCTATTCGAATAGACTTCGTAAACATAGTTTAGAAGGGTAGAGTGAAGACGTTGTCTTGCCTCGTGATCCTTACTTTGAGTCCTAATGGATGTAAGAACCTTCTAAGTATATAAGGGGATACTTAGTGTATTCTTAGGTTATCTTTTGTGAGTTTAATTCTAGAGAGAGCTAAGGTTTGAGAGACTTCATTAAGCTTGAGGATGCTTGGAGAGATTGCTTGTAACCTATTTGATCATTGTGGATTGTTCGTGAGGAGTGGTTTTTTATCCCTAAGGTTTTCTACTTTCCTCATTTCTGTAAATTCTTTGTCCTTGTTTTGTTCTTTGTTTGATTTATTACTTGTTTGGCGAATTCCACAATTCTCTCTTGTCTTTGAAAGAAATTAGATACCTTGATTCTCAACTGATTGTATCTATTTCCCATTTTCTTTTTTTCCAGTCTACTTTGCATTCTCAAATATACAAAAGAAGGGTTTGCCATCCAATTCATTGTATAGAGAAAGAACGTTAAACACTTCATTTCTAAAAAATCCTTACTTGAATAATGGTTTTGGGATTAGAGGATCTAGTTGAGTTCGAACCACCATTTCTTGAATTATTTGTGTATACGCACTCGTATTCTTAAGCGCTCGGCTCTTCCATTGAGATATAGGAAAAAAGTATTTGTGGATTATGAAATAAAGAAATTAATTAAATAAATTTCATCACAAAAGCAACCCCAAGCAAAATTGGGCCATCTTAGACAATAGTAGACCATAAAAAATTACTAATCGTAATCTTACGTCATTAGTTGCTCTATGTTAAATAGTGATTTCAAAAGCCCAATCAAGGTGTTCTCTGAAGACGTTTATATAGCTCGAATTGATTGCGTTATTTGAAAAATTATTAAATGCGCTGAAAGTACGATTATCAGATAATTTCGAACTTTTCCCTTGTAGTGGTGTACATGTCTACTTATCTTAATGAAAGATTGAACCACTGAGTTATACATGACTATGTTTTATTTACCAATAACAGAAAAGGGATGCAAAAAACATAGATGGAGATAAAGTTAAAATTACTAACAAAGTTGAGATTTATGATTTTTACCTTAGAAGAAAACAAATTCATAAAATATTTCTATGAGCATCTTCACCTCAAGTTTGCATGAATAAGCTTTCTTTATCCAAAATTACATACATATCTCAAAAAAATTAGACTCGCATGTATAAGTAAAAGTATTAAACTTGAATGTTTTTTTATTTTAATAAACACCTAAATGCAAGATAGAATGGTACATCATATCTGAATCAAGTGAAACAATACATATTCAAGCAACAATACGTACCCAAGCAGATGATTCGTGAAAGTTGAAATAATAATCAATAAGCATATTAAATGTCATTTGCCATTTTGACAAAGAAGAAAAGTGAAAGAAGACACTTTTGAAGCAGGTACAACCCATGACCAGATGAATACATCTACAACTTAAGAAAAGATAGAAGCTCTTGTAGATTTCCTTGGAAAAAAAAGCCACCATTCCTTTTCAAAGTAAAGAATAGTGGTGGTGGCGGGGTTGAACAAAGTGTTTTCCTTGTAACAATTTAAGTTGAATCCGATGCAAATGTGAAACTTCGTCAAGAGGTAGGCTGAGAGCAAAACATTTCTAATCACCAAGAGTCATATAAGATCAAAGTATAATGAAACCTAATCATGTTTTCCAATAAATCAATTTAAACTTCATATAGACACATAAAAATGGCCATAAGATTATTCCTCATATGGACATCCAAGAGCGTCATCGAAAAAAAAATAAACATCAAGAGATGAGACTAAAACTCGAAAAAAAGTCTAAATTTCAGTGGCATGCTAAAACAGATAAAAAGGACTTTAAACAATTGACATGCTACATTTCTAAAACATTGTGATGAATATGGGTGTATGAGAGAGAGAGGGAGAGGGAGAGGGAGAGGGAGAGGAGAGAGTAACCTCGTTGTTTAGTTTCTGTACACAGACCTCATTCTAGCATTATAACAATTTAAATCAATGTTCAGAACCAAAATTAACGTCTGCAACAAAATGAATCAAAAATACTAAATCATCTTTAGCTCTTGCAAGTTGCAAGTGCTCCGTCTGAATCGTGCAAGTTAAGTTCGTAGATTGTTATGATCCACCATCTAGTTATATATTCTGTAAAGACTTACTCATGCTAGCGAACTCAAGCGTTAGTCTCGACCTCCTAAAGCATTGATATCAATCTCGATTCAAACAGTTCGACTCCATAATCACACGACGTCATTAAAGAAGCCGTTACAGAAAAGAAGTATCATACTGTTACACAGCCATTATGAAGACTCATCAAAACTGTTTTGTAACATACGTCATTAAGGGTAGATAATGGTCATTAAATGGTCATTAAGGGTAGATAGTGGTCATTAAAACGGTCATAATATGAGACCTATAAATGGGACCAAGGAAGAAAATATTAAAGGGAGACTTTTGTTATCTAAGAAGTCTATGCAATACTATAAATCTATACTACTACGATACATACTTTCTGCCAATGTCTAATACTTGCCGTTGATCTCCCATTTCTCGTGCGTCGAGAATGTTTTAAAAGGTTTGGATAGGTTTGAGCAGTTAAGTTTAAAACCCAGCCGTCGGATCTAGAACCAATTTTTTGTTTTCCATCTCAAATTTCAGTCTCTCCTTCATTTTGGCAAATCATTCGGCACGATCGCTTTATACTACGAGTATCTCTCTTTGCTTCAAGCAACTACAAGCATGGTTTCTCCAATTTTCAGTCTCTCTCTCTAATCTTTTTCTGTAATTTCTCTCCATGATTCTCTCCAATTTCTCCAATATCATTGGTAGTGGAGGAGGGTTTGGGTCTTCTAATCGGTTTGGGGGGAGATCTGATGGGTGGAGGAGGAGGTTAGGGGTTTGGTTTGTTGTTGTTACTGCTTGCTTTGGTTTCAAAGTAGGATTTGATTGAATTGGGGTTGGGTGGGGGTTTTGATTTGTTTATATTATAGCAATCGAAGAACCTAACAATGAATCGAGCCTAATTGAGGGTAGTGTATCAGTATTTTTAGTACTCAAATATTAAATTTGAGTACTAAAAATTGTTTTTTTATATTATTCAATGCTACCAATAATTGGTGATCTCTTCAGTTTTCTGTACTTGGGTGTAGCATTTAAGATTGCCTTAGAGTACTGTTAGCTATATCTCCATTGATTAAGTCAGAAGTTACTAGTATCCAAGCAATGAGGTCTCTAACTATTTTCTCTTGTTTTTGTATGCAATTGTTGTTGTTGCTTTGATGGCGATAAAAAAGATCGAATGATCCTTACAGTGTATTGGAGAATTGGGATTTAATTCAGTAGATCCTTGCAGCGGTGAGGATGATAACCTATTCCCCAGATGGCCATATTTCCGCTCTCTAAGATGTTATAATCCTTCATCTCATATTTAGCTTTAAACACATTACCAAAACAAGGAAGGGGTTAGCAATGTACAATCATTGAAACCAATTCCTGGATAAAACTATGTTGGATCTATATTATTGAAACCGTTCTTACAGTTCTTGGTTGTTCGTTATAATCAGGGGGTTGCTAGTCAGAGCTTGTCCGGGACCTTATCAAAACCTCAGCAATCTGCAATTCGTGTAAGTCAGAAATTTGGGAACTATCTCTGTTATTGCTTGTACTTAACTAGCAGTAACTCATTCTATATATGATACTCCTAATTGAACATTCGAACTACATTTAATAAAGTAGTGCTCAATCCACATGTATTTGGCTAGGTAACACGATACTTCACTTTTAACAAATAAAACGTGTCTGACACCCCGCCACTTGGACACACGTGTCTAACACTATTTATAGGTGCTTAACAATTTTCTGCCCTTCTAACACCCCATACCCGTGTCGGACACTAATGCCCATATCCGTGTCGTTGTTATCTAGATATTTGGCAATCAAATCTCTGTTCCTATCCACGTCTTAATACTTAACGGGTGCCTTTAGCACCAATTCCATTATAATTCCTTCGACATTAGTCTTCGACATTATGTCTTCGACATTATGTCTTCTTCCAATTTATGTCAATAACATATCTGGATGCTTTCCTTCATTTCCCTAGTTTAACTAAAGGAAATAAAGTATTTTTCTTTGATTTTGGTTCTACCATTTCATGAAAATGTGTTTCATGGAAATGTTTTTCCTTTTCTCCGCTTTCCATGAACAATACACCCCTAGCAGTGATTTTAATTCTCTTAACAATTTTATAGTTTCCGTTGATCTCTTTGAAGGATCTAAGCAAGAGCTCTCAAAGGGGTCAAGTTTTACAGATTTCGAGTTATAAGCCAAAATTTCTAGTTTCAAGTAAAAAAGCCAAGGCAAGATAAAAAAAGATCAAAATTTTCTCTCATTGCCGATGGAAGAATAGACGTGCCACACGCTGATTCCATTTTGGTTGTTTTACCTTTTACCCTTCTCACGCTTCTTTATTTATAGTTTGTTTTAAGAAAATCTTTATTTTTGCGAAGAGCTAAGATAATCTCAACGTCTTATCTTGATATTACCATATTTGACCAAGGCAACAAAGCTCAATGCAATCAGACAACATGATGTGTTTAAATCGGGCTTTCATTGTCCATGTAGGATGTTGACTCTAAATGCAACTATGGATGACATAAAATCTTTTGGTGTATTTATAGATTATAGATTCTTAATAATTATAGGCTTCATATTGGGCGCAATTGTATTACTATCGACTTATATAAAAAAAAGATCAATGTACTTATACTTTTATGAATGATATATCTAATGTTCAACTTCTTGTACTTTTATCTAGGCTGCTGCAGAATAATGCTCTTTTGGTCCAATTCCTGACAATATGGGAAGCTACAGAGTTACAAACACTTGATCTCTCAAACAATAAGTTCAGTGGTGGAATTCAAGTCTTGGGAAGCCTTAACAATCTAAATTATCTGTAAGTTATGATTCGAAGCCTGTCATAATTGTGGTTATACTATCTTGTTTTCTCTTAGCGGCGGAAAGTTTGCTCTGAAATTTTCTTTTCTGGCATTGTGTGTGCAAGTCAGTCGGCTAAACAACAACAACCTTTCTGGACCCTCGCTGAGTCTCTTGAAAACATTAAAGGTCTCACTCTCGTGTATGTATCTAGTCACTAACTCTCCGTTCTATTTTCACATTTTAGAGAGAAAAAACATGAATATGAAACACGTTCTTCTTGACTGCATTAGGTTATGAACTCAATCTTCTAAGTTTGAAATGACTCTCAGGGATCTTTCTTACAAATTCTTAGTGGTTCGCTTCCAAAGTTATCTTCAAGATATTCAAGTAAGTCATTCTCCTTTAATCTCCAACACTCACTTTAGTATGAAGTTATGTTTGATCATTGAATTTTTTCCTTTTCAGATTATTGGAAACCTTTAATCTGTGGGCCAAACTCGCAGATTAACTGTTCTGATGTGTCTCCTGAGCCACTGCCTTTTCCATCAGATGCTTTAAGAGGCAAGCTTATATAATACGTTTTTGTTATCTGAGATTTACATCTGTGAAAACTCTGTAAAGTTATCTTGCGTGACTATTCTAAGCTGTGGATACCTTATCTACATATCAGTCACAATCCGGTAGGATAAGGAGCACCGCATAGTTGTTGCATTTGGTTTTGCTGTTGGATGTATTCTTTTTGTCATCATTACTGTGGATTTTTTCTTTGGTGGAGATACAGACACAACCAACAGATTTTCTTGATGTCAATGGTTAGTCCTTTTGTTCTTGGTACTCCTAGTTATCAGAATATAAAATCATCACACTGGACGCAAGTGCACGTACTGCTATTTGTGTGAATGCAAACAGACATACATAGTGAACTTGAGGCATGTGAATTTGAACACTGTCCGTTGGCGAGCACTTCCTGGGGTGGATCATACTCCAGAAGTGTATCCAATTTGAAACTCTTGTGATTCTTATGTCCTCTACTTTTTTGCATGTTTTGTGGCTGAAAACTCTTATATAGTTTATGTTCTACTTTTTGTGACCTTGTTGGTAAAATTTTGGGTGCAGGATTCTTCATGAGTCAGCTTGATTCAAAACATCCAGATTAAAAAGTTTGTGACCTCAAGTATTGTACGAGATGTGGGTTCAGAATTGGTAGTGCTCAAGATTTGCCACTTGTTTGTTACATGTGTACAACACGGAGGCAATTGTCGAGAAGAGTAGGGGAGAATTTCAGTTTGCTTTTGGCAATAAAAACTTGACAACTATATAATGAAATGTTGTTGAAAAGAGAATTCTCGGGTAATTTTTGTAGAGCGTCATTAAGATAGACATAAACGAATCTAACTTTTATCCATAAGATGACAGGCGACCTCAAAGTAGATTATCTGTAGGGCAATCAGATTATCTTATTAGTAAAATTTTGTACTCCCTAAGGATTTTACCTTGAGGACTTTTTGGTCACCGCCGTGTGGAAGTTGGTCTTATTGTGCATATGATACTTGTGGTATTTAGTGTCATTTCTAGTAAAATAAGTTGCTTATTTTGTAGGTAATTAGGTAATATAATTCAGCAGAGTATGTACCATATTTAGGATAGTGCTTTTTATGAGTACGTATTTTTGAGTGTGTAAATCCTTCTTTGGCAAATCAATTCGATCATGAAGTATGCCTGGGTAACTTGAAGTGGTATTCCTTTAAGGAACTCCGAGATGACTACTGACCATTTCAATGAAAAGAACATTTTAGGGATTAGGGAATCGGAAAAGTTACAAGGGAGTACTGCAAGACGGAACTCTTGTGGCAGTTAAAAAGTTAATAGATACAATGCAGCTGGTGAAGTCCAATTCCAGACAGAGGTAGAGATGATAAGGTGGCAGTCCATGAAATCTCTCCGACTATATGGCTTCTGCACAACAGAGAGTGAAAGAATCCTTGTTTATCCCTATATGCCAAACAAAAGTGTTGCGTCTTGATTAAAAGGTATGTGTTCATTATTTAAATTGAATTTGTTCTCGTAGTTTCCCTATCCGCTAGCCCGAAATGATAATTACACCAAAATACTTGATTTTTTAAAATTTAATATCTTCTCAATTGTCATTCTTAGCAGAGAATTCTAATGGGAAGCCAGCTTTAGATTGGTCAAGGCAAAACAAGATAGCACTAGGAACAGCTAGAGGCTACTGTATCTGCATAAATAGTGTGACCCCCAAATTATTCATCGTGATGTGAAAGCAGTGAACATTCTTCTTGATGAAGACTATGTAGCAATTGTTGGAGACTTTGGATTGGCGAAGCTCTTGGATCATCGAGATTCTAACGTAAGCACAGCCATCCGTGGGACCGTTGGACATATAGCTCCAGAGTACTTATCAACAGGACAGTCATCAGAAAAGACAGATGTATTTGGTTTCGGTATCTTACTCCTGGAGCTTATTACAGGCCAAAAGTTTTAGATTTGGACGTGCGCAAATCGGAAAGGTGTACTGCATGATTGAATAATCCCTCTTCTCCTCTTAATCAAACAAGAATCACACCAAGTTATGGACATATAAAAGATGAATTCAAGCGCAACATTATCTAATCTAGTTCGCCCCTAATTGCCACCTCTTAAAAGAGTTTGTGTTGCCACGCATATTTTGTATGCCACTCTGCATGAACACAACATATCTAGCTTTCTTTGTATCTTCGACACATAACATTGTAAGTGATATTGGTGCAGGTGTGAAGAAACTTCATCAGGACGGAAAGCTACATCTCATGGTAGATAAAGATCTAAAGAACAATTTAGATTTGGTTGAGTTGGAGAAAATGGTTCAAGTAGCTCTATTATGTACCCAATTCCACCATCTACATAGTCCAAAAAGTCAGAAGTGATGAGAATGTTAGAAGGTGATGACCTTGCAGAGAAATGGATGCCTCACAAAAGATCGAAACACCAAAATACCAATCTTATGAAATATCCCTTAGAGATATTTAGACTTAGAAGAATCTTCATTGGTTGTCGCAAAGAAGCAATGGAGCTTTCAGGATCTAGGTGACAAAAGTTTATCCTTCCACTCCATTTTATCCTTTAAAGAGCTTTGTAATGGAAAATATTTTAGTGTCATAGCTATTGAATGCATGTATTATTTTCATATGTACAAAGGATAGTCAAGTATAATTAGTCATTGATCATTAGTATTATTTTTCTCCATCTTTGCCTTTTGACTTCATCAAAAGATAATGTTATCCGCATATTTTTTTACAATTCGCCTATTCTTTCTGATCATTCAGAAGGTGCTAACAGGGGGAATATCTTTTGTATGGTTGTGCTTACAAAACTTGCGTTGCTAACTTGCTATGTTATGTAGGACTTCCCAATGATTTAATCCAGTATTGCTGTTCAAAAATCATTCCGTTGTGCTAAAGTGTGGGTGCTTTATTCAACTCTTAGCCAACTGTGTGTTTGTTTCTGCAATTCTCTAGATATGGTTAAGTTTTGCTTAAGTAGAAATCAACCTGAACATACTTTCTAGTAGGGTTGTCAATGGTAAGGACTAAATCCGTAACCTGGTCCAATCCGATCTGTTAGTAAATGTTTAGGGCAGTTTTTTAGATCCCCTTAAAGTTCGGTCCTATAAGCTAACAGATGGATAAGGATCCACCTCAATCCGATCCGTTAAAAATATATATACAGGTACCAATATTATAATTATCTTATAATAAAAAAGGTTAACTTGTCTCTATATAATTTGAAATAGTACCCATGGCCAAAAATAAAGTATTTTTTTCGCTTAAACTAAGAATAATTTTTTGAATGAGTGTTCGTAAAAAATATTGATTTTCATGAACAATTTTTTTAAGATTTTACCTTTTAGAAACGTCTTTTTTGTTAAAGGATCGGTTCGGACAGGTTATGATCGACTAATATACTAACGAACTGGGTTAGGATCGCCTAAATTACTAACGGATTGGGTTAGGATCTACAGTTTAATGTCTTATAGAATTTAGACCGGGCTAAGACCTAGGGTGCTTATTAACGGATCGAACTAAAATCTCCTAGTTCGGTCCGGTTCATTGAAACCCTACTTTCAGTGCAGTAAATCTATTGGCCGAAGTGTATTTTTGACTTACTGCGACCACCCTAAAAGATTTTTAAGAAAATCATACCTGCGAAAGCTCATACACTCTGACTGGGACCTGTACTCTTCATATTTGTGGACGACCGACCTACCTCACTAATCACAAACAACTTGGAATTACGTGTATTGAAGTTGTATTCTACATTGATCTAGTTAACCTGTATAACGGGCATTCTTTGACTCATCAAATACATCGATCTAACTTAACGGGTGTTATGCTTTCATGAGATTTCTGTAGGTATTGAGAATATGATTAGCTTAAGACATCTTAAACTTGAGAATACCAAGATTTGAGATCATTATGCAAGGAATGGTAGATTAACCCCCTGCGTACTTAGCGTAAGTCTGTTGTGGGATGAGGAGTACACTTAGAGATCTAGAAAGTCTCTATTTCGCCAAAGGAGCATAATAATAAATGGGTTATGGAGAGTAGAATCTATGAATGAGGCTAAGGGAGTAGAGTGGCAAATAGGCAAGGTATCCAACATTGGAGTTTGGTGAGAGTAGGTAAATTTATGACGCCGGTAAGGTAAGCATGGAGAGTGTGATGGGGTCTGTGATGGAGGAACTCCGACCACATCCAAGCATAGAAAAAACAAACTTTAGTAGATAATTAAGTCAATAGATAAAAAGATAGAAGCAAGAAAAGAGAAAAATGTATATGAATTATGTTATAAGTTCTTCCCCCGCTTCTTGATTTGCCTTACACTCACATTTTTTTTATCTATAGGAACTGTTTCCAGAGGCTTATTTTTATAACTAGCTTGCGGGTGCATTCTTACAGTAAAGTAACTTATTCATGTGCTATTGATTCAGAGTCTTTGATATAGGCTTGTCTTTGCATATTGATATACTGTATCAACTTCTATGCCTGTTGCTATGTACTGAGATAAAACTGCAACAATGCTCTTATAGAGCAATTTGTAAGTTGCTTGATATTTATGCTAGGTTTATAACTCTTTTCTCATTGTAAGTCAAGTGTCTATAGATATGTGAATGTTCTACGATGGATATGGAGGCTAATGCATCAATTGAAATTACTATAGTTTTTGAAGCTAGTTCTTTATATATTCTGATGATATTCCTCTAACTTCTAGGCCATTACTATACATATATAGATATGCCCTCTGAGGTAATTAGAACCATCAAGTCTAACTTTATATTCACAAGCTAGTGGAAAGTATTAGGAACCTCAGCAAATAAAGCAGTGGTGGAGAACACTAGGAAACCCGTACAAAACATGGGAGAGATTGCTTTTTCCACAGAAGTCTTTTAATTATGCACTAACTATAATTGGCTATTGAAAATTTGCATCATGTATATCAACTTATTATTTTTTCTCGTGCTACTCAAGCAATATATGTTCTGCATCCAACAGTTGGACTCAAAACGACTGTCCTTGGTTTACAACATTTTGTAGATGGCGAGGTACGTCTAACCAGTTTGTACGGGCTATGGTGACCCCATATTTACATTATATTGCAACATATTGGTGATGCATCTCAATTATTTAAACCATGGCTTCCCTCAAACATACGTTTTCCCTATATCTTAAATTTAGTAGGTCATTTTTACAAATCATTAGACAAATTCATTTATGTCAATAATTTTAACAAACCATTCGGCAAAATTCCAGTTTCTTAGTTCTTTCTCTTCAACTTTTGCCCCTGAACTCCAGATTTGTTTCCCTACTTCAATGATGAAACTGGGGTTCAACACAATAACTCGAGATCTTGCTTGCATACTCTCTCTAACACTCATTGTTGAATTCGTCTCTATTCCTCGATCTGGAATCAATTAGTAAGCTCTCTCTTTCTCTCTCAATTGTGCTTGCAGTATACTACAGATGGACTCTTTCTTGCATGCTTATCTAACGGTTAGCCTTAATGATGTGTCAACATTTTATTTAACACAAGATTACTTATCTATAGGATTTTAGTTAATGATTCCTAGGGCTTGCAAACGGACCTAAACCTTATGGAGATTTAACTGGAAGTCTAGAGAGAATATCCATACGACTTCATGGGGGATGGAATCCTTTCCTCAGCCATTAGTTCTGCCAAGCCGACTCATCATCTTCAGTTTCTTCATCGTCTTTGTTACAAATTTTTCATATCTCAAAACTTAATAATTAGAGAAGGGTTCAGCATGATAGATAGCTCTTTAAGTCCTACCTGTAGTAGTTCTACACTTTATAATCCCGCAAGTCTTCTAATAGAGACCAGTAAGTAATTTTAGGGTGTTACTTTATTTATCAAGTGGGATTACGAAAATAGAGGAAACAAAATTATTCTCCTCAGATTCAAGACTGAAATAATGGAATTACATATTATGGGCCAATAAAATCCAACACATTTAGGGTGGCTTCTCTGCTATGTGGTACAAGAGAACAGTCCTTAGACATCACAGTGCCTCAAAACTAACTCTGAAAGTAAGTTTAAGTTTGTTCACAGGCGCCAAACTTTTAGGCGTCTTAAGGGTTTTTTTTCTCAAGAAAAAACATGATCAGAATGAAGTATGAGACTTCGATTTCGGTCGGGAAGAATGTAATATTCAACCCATAGGGGGAATCCATCTCAGATTCACACGCTTTGGGTAGTAGAATAAATTGGGGCAGACACAACTGTTTGGCTATTGTGGTCAGAAGCTAGTCCTAAATGCTTATATTTACCATATCTGGAAAGAAAGGAACAATAGAGTGCTTAAGGAGGGTGACAGACTGCTGTGGCTGTCTATGAAGCATTGTCTATGATGTTAAAATGAAGATCCTTTCTAGAACTTAAATCTGGAAGCAAACAATGAGAATTTTAGAGTTATGAAAAACTAGAACCTTGATGTGAATCGGTAGAACAAATTAGAAGATGCAAGTGGCAATATAATGGTGGTCCCATAAAGCTTGTGCTGGCAAGGTTAGAGGAGAGACTATCACTATCCATGACCTCTAAGGCTCCACACTGGTCTTGTTTAGGGAAAATGAATAGGAGAGCAACAAACTTACATCTATTGTGATTCTGAGCCGTTGTGAATATTATCAATAACAACATGATCCCCCTTGGAAAGCTAGAAGATTAATTGGACAAATCAGAGAAGCTAAACTGGATCACTATATTTTGATCCATGAATGTGTACAGAGAGTGGAATGGAGCTGCTGACAACCTATCTAAAATGTTTGCAGAGTAGGGATTTGTTGAACTAGACCTGAGGAATTTGGAGAAGACCTTCAGAAAATTATTGATGATGTGCAAGTGGGAAAATCTACTTCAGAGGTTAGGGTGCAGTGCACAACCCTTCACTATACTTTTTGATGTTTGCTTTCTAGGTAGCCATCCTATGGGGACTGAACTTTTGGGTTGTTATTTGTTTAGTTTTTCCCCTTCCTTTCATTTTTTCTTTTTGTTTTTATGTTTAGTGTAGTTTAGTAGATAATCAGGTCGATAGATAAAAAGATACAAGCATAAAAGAGAAAATATGTATATGAATTATGTTATAAGTTCTCTCCACCCCCCCACCCCCCCTCTTTTGACTGCCCTTACACTCATTTTTTTTTTATCTATAAGAACCTGCATTCCAGAGGCTTATCTTTATAGCTATGTTTGCGTGGGGAACATCCTTACAGTGTTAACCATTCATGTACTAATGATTCAAAGTCTTTATTATAGGTTTGTATTTGCATATATGCTATACTGTATCAACTTCTCTGCCTGTTGCTATGTACTTAAGATAAATCACAATAATGCTCTTCGGGAGCAATTGTAAGTTGCTTGATATTTTGTAGAGTTTATAGCTCTTTTCTCATGTAAGTCAAGTGTCTGTAGATATGTGAATGTTCTACGATGGATATGTGGCTAATGCATCAAATAAATTACCATAGTTTGGAGCTAGTTCTTTGTATATTCTGATGATATTTCATAAACTTTCTAGGCCATTACTATACATATATAAATAGGCCCCTAGAGGTAATTAGAAACATCAAGTCTAATTTTATATTCACAAGCCAGTGGAAAGCATTAGGAACCTCGAACAAATAAGACACTGGTGGAGAAAACACTAAGAAACCTGTGCAAAATATGGAACAATTGCTTTTTCACAAAAGTCTTTTAATTATGACTAACTATAAGGCTATTGAAAATTTGAATCATGTATATCAACTTTTACTTTTTCTCGTGCTACTCAGGCAAATATGTTCTGTATCCAAAGTTGGACTGCAAAATGGCTATCCTTGGTTTGCAACCTTTTGTAGATGGCGAGAGGTCTCTAACCATTTTTACGGGCTATGGTGACCCCATATTTACATTATATTGCAACATATTGGTTATGGATCTCACTTATTTAAACCATGGCTTCCCTTAAACATACGTCTTCCCTATATTTTATTTTGTGTCAAAACTGAAGGAGTGGAGAAAAATTAAAATTTACTCTTCTAAAAGATAAATTTATCCAAGATTTTACTATTTTACTCTTTAGGTGTGGAAGAAAATTGTCTACGTAGATCGACTTTTGCAATTGTTCCGATACGTTCCTCGTGAGCAATTGACAATACCCGAATTTGTATTTCAGTTGAGTTTACGTGTTATTTTTCTCAAACTAAGTTTCTTAAAAAATTGATTTGGAAGCAACGCCTAATGATAACTTGTATGCTGGCATGATCTTGAAGTGAATGGAGGGAAGGGTCTAATTGTGGACCCTGGAACGAAATATGTATATCACAAACCATAGGATAGTAAGAACTGTAGTTATGACATGCCTTTCGGGAATTTCATTATTCATTTGTTTATTATCTTTGGTATATAGTTTGTAGATTGATCTCTTTTTTATTTTCAGTTAATGTTATCGGTAACATTTTTGCAAATGTAATAAAATCTCTTTCTCTTCCATTTTCAGTGGCCCATTCGGGAGATTGAAAGGTTTGGTTTGTCATTTTCAGATGTAACTAATATCAATGTTAAACCTCTAAACACTTACAGGGTTTTGGTTTGTCTCATTTCGTGTAAGGTTTGTCTCATTTGATGTAACTAATATCAATGTTAAACCTTAGGAGAAGATTATGACCATTAATAATTTGTAGCAATTCGTTCTAGCTAGCACCTCAACCTCATGTACCCCTGAATAATCATCCACACAATAAGGGAAATATGTCATTTACTATAATCTCAAAAGTAATTTTTAACACAAAAGGGGGCACATGTACCTTTATATATACTCCATTTATATGTGCATAATGATTATTCAATATCTCTAAAATCTCTAAAATAAACCAATTGCATAATGATCATAACCTATTTTAGTAGTAGTTTTGTCAACAAATTTCAGGCTCAAACCCATATCAATATATAGACGATTCATATAATGCCCACCAATAATAATCTCCTAAGTAATTTTGACAAAACAAGGGCACATGCGTCATGATTCAAAAGTTAACAAAAGCCTAAAGTGTCGGGCTAGCACGCGCGTTAGCGCGTGCCTTCGTGTTCGTACTACTTGTTGTAATAAGCAATCACTTAATTAAATACCATCATCTTTCTAATCCTTAAGAGAGGTCATGGTTTTACTATTTAAAGGTTTCAACGCTATTTCTTGTGTATTAGTGTTTTTGTTACTACAGGATCACGCCCCAAAATCTGCTTTCTAGTAATAAATCATAAAGCATTCCTTGAAGCATAATAAGCCAGGCATCCTACGGATGAACCACACAAATATAATATATTTGTAAGGAAATTAACTACATCTACTTATACCAAAGCAACGTAGCGGAAATATCTCAATTATTGAATAAAATTAATTGATTTTCTCAACAAAATCTAAGAATGAGAAAAAGACTGACAATAAAATTTGAAATAAAATATCATAAACACCCTACAACACAGCTCAGCGATCAAAATAGAATTCCAAAGAATCCTGAAATGATCACCCAAGTCTCACTAACCAAAATCTACTGTGCTCAGTCTCCTATAAAAAATATAGCGCACAGGACATCAACAAGCACAATTATTATCGGGCACTGAACATGACAAAATGAGATAATTAAGAGATACTAATATGATATAATTATTTTACTTATAAGTAAAAATGATGCAATGATTACTGAGGAATGAGGTTCAATTATTAATGTTGTTTTTAAGAGTCGGCGCCAACTGATATTATAAGTTTTTATTGAGTATTATTAGGTGTGGGGATAACTAACAGACGATGTACACAAGGTTACTTTTAATTCAGTAGAACCACACTCTCGCATCCTTCTATCCTCAACGTAAGCATATCCCTTATTGTTGAGCTAAGGATTGGAAGATTTCTTTTTAGTGAGCCAGGAATTAGCGGGGGAAGCACCGGATCAAGGTGGTCAAGGAGTTTTAACCTACAGGTCTAAAGCCTGATTTATTTTCACTTTCAGGGATCTAAACCCATGGAATGCTCGCATAGCATGGAGCCGAGAAGTAACAAGGAAAATAATTTAGGAACTTGTAACCCTGGGATATTGATAAAAAGTTACTAAATCTTTTGTTTAAGGAATACGAACCCAAGGTCCCTGACAATATTAGCCCTACTGTATATATGACTCTAAGTTCTCCTATGCATGAATGATTTGAGAGACTGAAACTTAATAAAAATCTATATGTCCTTGCTCTAGAAGCAATAAGACTATATCATATGATTGACGATCTTATGCTCAACGACCTTTTTACCCTCACAAGTATAGGAGTGGGGACTCTATTGATGATATTATACTATGACTATCAATGATCTTTCTGCCTTAAGTTAATAAAGATTATACCAATTGAAGTCCTATAATCATGGCTAAGTTAAGCCATATGCCAAAATACCTCACTTGACACTTACAAGATTTAAGCATTTCTAACTCTGGTCAACAAATTCTATACTAGATGCTAAGTATAGGAAAATGAGGAGTAAACCTCTACTAGGACTCATATTTTAAAGTCTGACTTCTACTAATGTTAAACATACTTATAAATATACTAAAATAACATGCTAAAATAACATGCTACTATTTCAACAGACCATGATAGTGTTGTAAGTATTATAAACTATCATATCCAATATTCGGTCTCTACAATGGTGCATAAAATGCTTACCGTAACATTCATATCCAGATTATATCACTAGTACGACTTTGAGTGAAATTCAACTTATATGTGAATCATCACGAACACGATTTATATCATAACATATCATGCTTTTGTGAAATCATACTCTCATTATATAGATCTCAATATTAGACAATTCGTCGTTAAATAACTGATAATAAAGGTACTTGCTTCGAGGTTGGAGTTTGAACAACGATTATGCGATAAGGAATACTCTGAGAAGCTTTTCAAAAATCCGCCCATAAGCATTAGTAATTGAAGAATATACCTC
>JACGCM010000022.1:0-28011 GCA_014058105.1 Kingdonia uniflora | reverse complement strand
ACTATCTTTTTATTAGCGACTCTTCAAGTTAAACTTGGCATATTTTGAAAGCATGCACTTCATTGCAGTTTGCAATTAATACTTCAATAGATTTTTTGCTCAGTATAAGAGAAATTTAGTATTTATGTTAGAAAATAGTTTGCTACAAGGTAGACAACTGCCTAAGAATAAGTTCATTCCTAAGAAAAAATAATAATAAGAACTGCTAGGTCACATGATTAGAACTGAAAGAGGAAAAATTATCACCAAAGTTCTTAATCATGTAAGCATATTAGGCTGCTAAAAACTTTCAGTACCAAGGCTAAAAGTTTCAGTACCAAGGCTGCTCACATGATTAAGAACTGAATGAGGAAAAATTATCACCAATCTCGATGACCATGAACTATGTGAAAGGAGCACAAGAAAATGTTACTTATGAGAATCTTGAGTCTAGGTCATGATGGGGCACCACACCCTGGAAACCTTAGCCAACTTGCGGGATTGTCGACCGAAAACTCCTTGTTACGGAGGCCTCACTAAGAAACAAAGTACTCAAAGGAAAAGGCTTACAAAAGAAAAAAAATAAAAATCTAGGAAGACGAATTGACTAAGGCACATGTCGAACTGACCGTTGAATTTATTCCAGTGAGAACTTGACTACCAAAAAATGAGTAAATTATTCTAGACAACGTATTAGGCGATAAAACTATTTTCATTGTACACTCAAATATAGCTAAAGCAAAATACTTGAATCTGTTTTAAATTTTGAGATAGTACCTTTAGTTTTGGATAAGCTTAAAATATACTTAGGAGAATAACAAGTTTAAGGATTTTTTTCATTGGTACATTTTTGTCACAACTAAGTAAGGTTAAGTTCGCAGGAAATGAGTCATGTGTATTCTAGAATTGTTTAAAATGTCATTATTGACTTTTGTGGCTAAAGTCACTGTAAACCATCGCGAGACAACACTCGTCCACCAGGCTAAACCTGGGGGTTTAACGGCTTGTTGCATATGCTAAATGCAACCGCGTGATAGGCGAAAATGGTTTTTGTTTACTTTTGCTCGAGGTCTAGCAAAATATAAGTTTAGGGGTATTTGATAGACACGTAATATTTACGTGAAAAAATCCGATATTTATATCTACCTAGTAATTTATTAAATTAATGTGAGACTAATAGTGTGTTTGTTTGTATTTACAAAAATCGGTCACGTAATAAACAAGTCGTGCAATTTTCCAGTTTTTAATGAAGAACAAGGGTGATACACTCCAACAATGATTCTCATTTGAAGTTGTCAACCAAAGGCCCATGCATGGAAGCCCATTGAAGAGAATTAAATATATATATTATTCTCATGAGTTGTAATACATGATTTTAGGCATTGTTTAGGGGATTTTATATTAATGGTGATTTTTAGTAACCCTTCCTATACTCTATAAATAGGAGGGGAATCCTACCCATGAGAGATCATCTTGGAGAGTGTAAATCAAAGTTCATAGCAATAAAGGTTATTCTTTCTCTTTTTCTTGTCTTTTATATTTTTTCATAGTAATAGTAGTATGGCAATGATAAAAGGGATGAGTAGCTAATCTTCTTAGCCAAGGCTAGAGGAAGCTCCACCGAATGTAGCCTTAGTGTAGATTGTGTAGCTTAGTTGGAGTAATTGCTTTCTCTTTATCCCAGAATATTGCATATTTGTATTCCTTCATCCTAGGCTTGACCATAACTCGGATTAGGAGGAATAAAGAATATAAGTAACCATCTTGTTTGACCATAACAAGATTGGTTAGGAACATGGAGAGGAGAACATAATCCATGCTTCTCAACCGGACCATGGTTGAATAAGTTGGTTTATGGGTAGCTCCCAATTACTAAATCTGTTGTATCTTTTGATGTATTGCATACGCCCGACCAAGGATATGCGATACGGTGATATGCGATACAGGAACTCATAATTTACTTTAACTATTTATGCTATCTAGCGGTTATAAAGGGTGGAGTGGAATCGATGCCTTGGTTTCCACTCCAATTTATCTTGTAATTTGTTTCGTTCTTCATTTTATTTCAAAACCTACACAGACTCGTTGTTATTGGATAAAACTAGTAGCTCAAAGTATAATTCGTACCACAAGTCTCTGGGATACTACCCCACTTTCCTTTTGTACTCAACGGTACACCGTGCGCTTGCGGGTCATTTAAGACGTTGGTTTATAATCAATCAAGAATTCAACCTCAAGATACAACTAGTTATTCGCGTCAGCACGAGCCCGGCCACCAACTTTTGGAGCCGCCTAAATAAGCCGAATTTCCCTAAACTATTGGCTATCGAAATACCCCCCAATTTTCGTGCACCAAAACTCAGCAAATACCGTAACACAGACCCCAAATCCCACATTCTCAAATTTCTAAATGCCATGAGCCTCTACACCACGGCTGACTACCTGTTATATCGCCTTTTTCCAACCAGCCTTAGTGACAACCCCCTTCGATGGAATCACAACCTCCCAAATGGCTCGACACGAATCTTCGAGCAACTATCACGGCTTTCATCACCAAGTTTGGCTTCATTAAGGAGAAAGAAGTCAGAGTTGACTCCCAGTTCAATTTTAAAAAATCCAGCAATGAGACACTCGAAGCCTTTACCAAACGATTCCTCGACAAATCCCTGAAAATAGAGAACCTTGACTGCGCGAATGTTATACTCGCATACTCGAATGCCCTGCTTGATCACAGTCGAGTAAAAAGAACCTTGTTCTCCACAAATCTCAAACTCTCGAAGAGATGCTCTCGAAGGTCAACGGTTTTATCGACCTTGAGCGCCTCCAAGAATCCCGCAAAAAGGGCGAGCCTTCGAACACCACCCACTTCGATAAACCTTGGCAAAACCCGCATTCTTCTCCAATACCCATGATCGCTCCCGTCTCGCAGAAGAGCAAGAGCCGCAAATGCCTTAACTTCGATAACAGTGCCGAAGCTCGCAAGATGCGGCAAAAGCTCATTTGGCCTACACTCACTGCACCCTTCTGTACCTTTCTGCCACATATACAGGCAGGCCCCATTTGGCGCATCCCTTTCCCTATCGAAGTCTGAGTAGGCAAACCTTATTGCGCCAATCATAAATGTCATTTCCACCATACCAACAAATATTTCGCCCTCCAACGCTCTCTTGAACTCATCCTCAATCCAGGTCATCTACACCAGTATATTGCTGACCTATCTAGCTGCCTCAACGGGTCTTTCCTCAAACCATAATCCACCCCAACTGTTGGCCCAGCCGTAGTACATATATACAGATCATGCTTTATCAAAGTGAACAATATAAACAGCGGCCGTTCCCAAAGAAAATATAAGCGCATCAGGGAATGTTATAAACTCACCTACCAGGAGAAATTTCCCATACTCTTGCCATAACCAAGCCGTCTCCCTCGACTCGAAGGCATTTCTTTTATCGACTGTGACACTTCACATGTCTGTTTTCCAAATTCCGATCGACTAGTCATTATTATTATGATCGAAAACCTCGTCTTCCACACAATGCTCATCGACAGAGGAAACGCAGTCTATGTTTTATTTTTCCCAACCGTAAAAAAAATGATTAAAACTGACCTCATAACCCCTGCCAATGTCAAATTGAAAGGCTTCAATGGGGCCACTGATGTCATTGTTGGTCGTATCAGCCTACCTGTCACCACAGGCCCCATCATCCTTCAAACCAGCTTCCTTGTCATCGACAAGAAGTCAGAATACCTCGGCATCCTCGGGCGCGACTGGCTCCAAGCCATGCGAGCCAGCCTTTCGACCTTCCACCAAACCCTTTGTTTCAACACTGACGAAGGTACTTGGATTTTAAAAGGATCCTAATGGCCCGCCCGCTCATGAGAGCACCCGGAGATCGATTAGACCCAGAAACACGAAAGCTGCCCATAGCAATCACTGTCTCTATCTATCCCCACACCATCGACTGAAAACCTCCATACCTATTGAACCCACTGTTAATATTGAGCTTCACGGCCCGATCGAGGTACATTCATTGGAAGTTTTCTCAATGAGGCCGAATGCCTTGAGCTCACAGATTTCCTTCAAGCAAACAAAGATGTCTTTGCATGGACGTTACTAAAGATACCCGCTGACGACCCCAACCAGGCATGCCATCGCCTCGACCTCATATCCTATTCATCAGCAGTCAAGCAGAAGAAGCGTAACCTGGCACCACGACTTCGAGAAGCAGTGAATCTTGAAGTGGACAAGCTTATAGCCACAGGTTTTATCAGAAAAGTTAAGTATCCTGACTGGATATCAAACATTTTGGCAGTTCCAAAGAAGAATGACAAGATATTAATTTGTGTCGACTTCACAAACCTTAACAAGCACACACCAAAAGGCAGTTTCCCTATCCTGAATATTTCAGTACTTCTCGATGCCACTGCTGGACAAGAATGCCTATCAATGATGGATGTGGCTTCGGGTTACAATAAGGTACCTTTCCCTGAAGATCAATTTAAAACTTCATTTATCACTTAACAAGGCTTTTACTGTTTCAATGTTATGCCCTTCGGCCTTAAAAATGCGAGAGCCACTTACCAACGCCTTGTAGCAACCATGATTAAACCTTTGCTTGGCAACTCGGTCGAAGTCTACATCGACGACATGTTATGCAAGAGCCTTCAGAAACAGACCCATATCCATGACCAAATCGAAATCTTTTCGATACTTCATACATATAACATGTAACTCATCCCAGACTTGGTGTTTCATCTGGTAAATTTTTAGGCCACCATGTCAGCAAACGAGGTATCGAGATTGACCCCAGCCATATTGTAGCCCTCATCGACATGCCTTCGCCCCGAACAAAAAAGGACGTCCAAAAAGTGGCTGGTAAGAAAACAACCCTTTACCGTTTCATTTCCAAATCCTCAGACATATATGCTGGGCTCTTCCCCCTCTTATATGAAAAAGGCATCCACAAAGAAAAAAAGGAAAACAACCCATTAATCAACTGGACACACGAGTGTGAAAAGGCCTTCCTCAAACTCAAAACCTGTCTTGGCCGACCACCCATTATCAGTACCCCTATCGGAGGTAAAACATTCTCTTTTTACCACGCTGCCATAGATACGTCTATCAGTTTAGTACACATTCGATTAGACTCAATCATCGAGAAACCTGTATATTTCATCAGTAAAACTCTAACACCCGTAAAAATTTATATTCGAAGCTTGAACGTTTGCACCTTACGCTTGTTTATTTTGCCCGCAAACTGAAGACATATTTTCAAACCTACCCCATCCATGTTATCACAATTTATCCACTTCAGAAAGTACTCATTAAAAAAGAAGAATCTAGACAAGTGCAGCAGTGGTAGGTATATCTTTGCGAACGCGACATTATCTTTGGGAAACATGTATCCTAGAAAAGCCAAGCAGTAGCAGATTTTCTTGCCTACTTCCCGGTCTAAGATATAGATTAGGAAGAATAGAAAGATGACTTATCAGAAGACCAACCCAAACCAATGGATCCCTGGGACCTTCAGACTGGCTGGGGTTTATTAACCAATGGATCCGCAAGACCTAATGGCTCAGGAATTGGTATCGTCATGGTAACACTCACTAATGACCGAATTGAAAAAGCTGTCAAGCTTACCTTCAAATGTTCCAATAACGAAGTTGAGTACAAAGCCTTGATTCATGGCCTCAACCTCACCCACGATCTCAGCATTCCCAAAATTGCTGTTTTCACGGATTCTGAACTTGTTCAGAGGCATTATACAGGAGAATACAAAGCTAACGGTCGCATGGCTGACTACGCAATCTTGGTGGGACAACACATGGACCGATTTTCCAAAAATTCACAATCACTCATTACCCTCGAGGAGAAAAAAGGCTTGTAGATGCCCTCATTTACATAGCTGCTGTGCTTGGACAATCAGAATCTCGGATCCTCCATATCAAAGGACTTAAAAGCCCAAGTATCGACAAGATGGAAGTCAATGCCATCAATACCGTGGGCGAGTGCCTCGATCCAGACGATTGGCGAAGATCATTCCTCCATTACCTCAGCAATTTTACCCTCCCAGATGATCCCAAAACCAAACGGTCGCTGTTAGAAAATTGTCGCAGATGCACTATTCGTAAAAATGAATTACATCACAAATCCCGGAAAGGCATCCTACTTCGATGCATATCCCAAGCCAAAGCCACTGCAGTTTTAGCCGAACTTCACGAAGGAACCTGTGGTGCTCACACTGCTGGTCGTTCTATGGCCTATCGAGCTGTCACCCAAGGATTATTTTGGCCTAATATGAAAAAACAAGCCGAAGAGTATACAAAATACTGGGAAAAATGCCAACGCCATGCTCATGATATCCATTGCCCTTCGCAGGGCCTCCATTTTAGACAAGTTTCATGGCCATTCAAAAGATGAGCCACCGATCACATCGGCCCCTTCCCAAAATCCTCCGGCAGTAGAGAAAATGTTATTGTCGCAGCGTATTACTTCACCGAATGGGTTGAAGTTGTACCTTTGTGTCAAACTAGAGAAGAAGTTATCATATTTCTATGGGAAAACATCATCACACGCGTCCGCTGCCCCATATGATTTGATTCGACAATGGCCCCAACTCGTAGGCAGCAAAGTCAGAAACTTTCATAAAAATCACAATATCATTCTCTCACCCTCAATACCTTATTATCCCAAGGCAACGGTCAAGTCGAATCAATCAACAAAACAATTATCGACAGTGTTAAGAAGAGAGTTGATACAAAGAAAGGACGATGGGTTCAAGAGTTACAACGCGTCCTCTGGGCCTATCGAATAACTCCAAGAAAATCTGCAGGATGCACCCCTTTCCTCCTAGCATATGGTACCGAAGCTGTACTCCCAACTCAATTCGAACCTCCCACACATGATCGTAACCTCCTTGACGAAGACAATGAGTTTGAGCTTGCTTGCATCCCTTTATGGATCGGCAAAACCAGAGACCGAGCTACCACGAACTTGGGCCGCTACCGCACATCACTTCAAAAATCCTACAACAAGAGAGTTTGACCACAGAGTTTCAACATCGGAGATCTAGTACTCTGACGCGTCAACCAATCCTCAAAGACTCAAAATGCCGGCAAGCTAGCCGAATCCTAGGAAGGACCTCATGTCGTGTACGATAAAATTGACAAGGGTCACTTATATCAAGCTGTATCCTCAACCTTGTACAACTGATGTAATCCAGAATAATCAATAAATACTTTTTCCACCCATAGTTCGTCACTTGCTTTCATCAAATTTCTTGGTTTAACTTAGGAATCATGTCAACCATCAACCCAACTGATACTTGGGGGAAACTTTGATATTTTTCAAGCTCCCAATTTAAAGCAAACTTGAAGGGCAAGGATTGTTGAAAGACGGGGCCCTCGAGAATGCATTGGGGGAAAATAGTTATGCTTCGCTGTGGCTAAGGCCTGCGAAGTCCAGTCGATTTCCAGGATTTTTAAAAGTATCACGTCAACCCTTCGACCCGACTGATACTTGGTGGCGACCTTGAGTTTTTCAAGAATCCAATTTCGAGCAAACTCGTGGGGCAAGGATGGTCGACAGACCAGATCCAAGGGGATACATTGGAGGCGAACAGATATGCTTTGATTAGGCTCTGAAACTGTCAAAGTCCAGTCAATTTCTTTGTTTACCCCGGGTATCATGTCCACCCTTGCCCTGACTGATATTTGGGGGAGACCTTGAAATTTTTAAGTTTCCAACATTCGAGCAAACTCGAGGGGTATGGATGTTTAAAAGAACGGACCCTCGGGAATGTGTTGGCGGCGAACACATATTGCTTCGACACTCTCCAGAGTTTGATCACACTACAGTCATTCAAACAGTAACAATATATGAAATTACTATCTACAATTCTATCAAGTACAGAGAAGATTCAACATATTATCCATCAGAGGAACAATTGCGGTATATTTCAAAGATCAATCATCAAGAGTCCAAAACAAGCAAAATCAATAGAATATGTATCCAAATTCCAATAATTCAAGGTCAAACCAAGATAACACAATCAATCAGAAAATCATATATCAAATTAGAAGTTCAGAATCAGTATGTTCAGAATCAATATATGCGGAATTCACTTCAGAAATACGTATCAATATGTTCAGCATCAACTTCAGAAGTTTAACAGATAACAAAAGCAAAAAAAAAAACCCTACCGAGTTCAGAGACCAATAGCAAACAACAACATCGTTCAACATATTACAACTCAACATTATAATCAGCAGAAGAACACCTGAAACCCCAACCCTAAATACCTCATATCAGCGCGGTTATACCTTCTTGGTCTTCAGACCCCCTAACACCAACACCATCAGCGGCTTCATTCGAACCTTCGACAGACAAACCATCAACAGTTCCAGAAATGGGCGCTCCAATAAAAAAGTATCTGCACCACCCCCAGTACATCTAACTGCTTCTTCAACAATGTTTGCCTCTCCTCCCTTCATCTGTAATTTACCACCTTCAACAAGTTCTGGAGACACAGGGTAAGGTTGCAATGTCTCAGGGTCATACACCTTATCATCTATAAAGCTTTTCAACCTAAAATTCACCATGCATTCGCCATCATACTACTGCTGGAAATTCACCTTCTATTCAACTTTCTCCCTCTCACACACCGTAAGCTTTGCAGACCACTCTCGCTCCAGCCTCGACCGATGCAGCTCGAGCCTCTCCTCATATGAGTCAGTAAGCACCCCGAGATCTTGCATCAATATCCTGACTTCAGACACCAATAATGCCTCTATCCCATGAGAAAGATTCAGGTTTTCTCTGAGCCACATTGGATGTGATGGGTCCCCAGGTTCTGACTATCCTTCCTCGTGTAAAAAGTGATAATTTCAAACCACTTAATCAAACATCGACCCTCACCAGCAAATTTTACATTTATCCCCTCTATCACCCTTATCATCTCAAAAAAAATTATTGTTCATTTGCACTGGAGCCACCACCTAGAAATTCAACACTTCTTTCACCCGTCTTCAAAGAGGAAGCTCCAGTTTCAATCGAATTTGGCCTCTGTAAGCCATAATCCCTTCCCCACGGTCCGACTTGAAGGTCAACCCCGTCCCCGCAACACTCAGATACACCCCCAACTTTAAGAATTCTAATTTGGCGATAAACCGATTTAATTTAATCCTATCTTTAGCCAAAATGGCACCTTCGACCCTATCCGACTTAGTCGAATCCCCACTATCGTAACTATGCTCCTTATCTCCCTCTCCACTACCCCAAAGGCCCTACATCATACCCCTCCCCCCATACTGTTCCCTCTTTATCTCTATCTTCAGTCACTATCGTCCTTCGAAGTCTCATAATCGAAACCTCCTCAGTCGGCAGAACCATAGATAATGGAGCCTCGGTGACAACATTAAACACTTCTACATCACTACCCTCATCCATTATGGCTCGTCCAGAAATACTAGCTTCGAATTCTTTGATCTCCACATCTATCAGTCTCCGTCTCGATGCTTGACGGTTATGCATTTTATCCTGCAGAATAAGAGGCAATTAGATCAATAAACTTGACAATTCCATGTTCACACCCCCTATCCCGTCTACCCCCTTTAAAAATTTATCAAAACTTTAATCTCAAACCCTATACCTCCCCCAAACCACCTTAAACCCCAGAATGGGTCGAAACCCAGATCCACCAAGTCTCCTTACCCTCAAAAATAACACTTAAACCCCAAACACAGAATTCCCTACACCCTCAAAAGGAAAAAAACAAAGTAAAGTGGCAGAGATCAAGTGACTTACCGGTGATTGGCAGTACTATCCTCGAATCAGCAAGATGAAAACATCAAATGCAGCAACCTCCCCCAAGTATGAAATAACGTATGCTCTCTTCTCTTCACACTCTTTGGTTTTTACTGTAAACCATAGAGGAACTATTCTCCTCACACTTATATATTTTTTGAAAAACCAAAACTGCCTTGATTTTTTTACCACTATCATTACCACGACCCCAGTACCCCAGATATTTGGCTACAACGCATTTTGACCAGCGTACCCCTTGTATCTCTCACGTGCGAATAGCACCCTCACTTGAAACTGCCTTCAAAAGCCGAAGCTTCTCGAACCTTCTTTTCCCTTACTCGAAACTAGACAATCAAATCCAAACAGTCGCATCATAAGCTTTTTCGTAATATGAGTAAAGTACCATCATTACTTTTTGCACACTGCCCTGCGTACCAGTCTAATAGACCAGCTGTCTGGGTTGTTAGAACGGCTAGTCTAATCAAGCGTAACCTTCAACAATATCCCTAAACTCGGGTACTCGACCGTTCTACGTCTCGAGCAATCCTCAACAGATAGCCTCAAATTTACTGGACAAATATATCGAACTTCGATGTACAACACACCCTTCAATTCAACAATTTCGACCCTTCGACCGAATACAATCATAAACTTTGACCATTCAAAAATTTATGCTTCCAGATAATGTTTTCAAATTCGACACACTGTATCTTTCGCTTTGACAAAACTTATTCTTACCTTCGAATAACACAAACAATAAATTTTGACAGTTGTACTATCAATTCTAAGACTCAAGATATTATGCCTAGAATTCAGATTATATTACTACTACTCAAAGATCAGCAAAGTAAGTTATTCCAAGAAACCATTTTCATTCAGAAAGGCAGAAAACATTACAAGCCTCGTATAGAGAGAGTAGAAAGACCCATAACAAGGGACATAAAAAATGAGAAAACATAAAACAGAGGATCCTATACGCTGGCGGGATGCTTTAACTCAGCCACGACCGCTGTATCCTCATCCTCCTTGTCCACGATATCCTCTGCGAATCTTTTGAGAAGAGACAGCCGATGGCCGGATAATGGCCCCATCATCTGCACTATTCCCCACCAGTACGTGAAGGGCATGCCAAAGAGTGGTACCCCAGGTTCAACTTCAAAAAGGTCTGGCATTTCAGTATTAATATCCTCTTCTATATCGAACCTCTGTTACAGACCCAACAAGGCCTCCTAGATTCTTCTGGCCCTCAACATCGCTTGGTCTTCTTGAACGGGTACGTTT
Source organism: Kingdonia uniflora (assembly GCA_014058105.1). NCBI lineage: Eukaryota > Viridiplantae > Streptophyta > Magnoliopsida > Ranunculales > Circaeasteraceae > Kingdonia > Kingdonia uniflora. The sequence goes on along the minus strand of JACGCM010000022.1, from coordinate 16,946 downwards.
CCAGCCATGTTGATCAAACTAAATTAAAAAAATAGATGAAGAGAATGCAGCAGGAGGACAGATGAAGAAATTCCTTTAACCCAACCCCCTTTTATAACTACAAACCCACCACAACTTTCCCTCTTCCCTAGCCAAATTAATGGCAACCTTTAATTTTTAACAACGAAAAGTCAACCTAAATCCTTTCAAACTTCCTAGACATAAATGATTCATCGGTACCTGCATTCAAACCTCATTCCCGAGGACTTCAAGTCGAGTGTACCTCAAACATCGAGCATTTATCCATTTTAAACATCGATCATCACATACAGCATTTCATCATAACCTTCTACTACCATTACCTTCAATCATATCATTATACCTCGACACCACAAACAGTTCGATAACATGCGTGTGCTAAGCGCGCTAACAACTATTTTGTCTCCATTCTCCTACTACCACCCCAATCATAAAACCCCATACAGAAAAGCAAAAGCATGCCAAAATACAATTATCCACCACATCAACCAGTAGCCCTACGTCCGGAAGGTCCAGCTCCGCTTGCCACATTTTGCTCCTCTATGATCTCTTCTACACAAGCAAGACTTTCGGCCAGAGCCATCAGAAAGAGATAGCGCCTCGCCGCAGTCAAAAAGTGAAACCTCAGCTGTTCCCACTGATTGGCATAAGGATCACCATTGATAAACATCTTAGGTCCTACCCCCAGAAGGTCCAGCATATCCCAGTTCAGATCATGCTGCCCAAAAAACTACATATGCAGTTCTGCAATCTTCCGCCCCACTCGAAGATCGTGGACGAAGCCCATCCTCTTCTAGTAATGCGTGTTTGGCCTGGAATCCATTCAAATGTTTAGAATCAGGAGAAAGAGTAGAAGACTACTGCAAAAGGCAGAAGATACAACATCCCTTCACAATAACCCATCTTTATAGTCTTCACCACATTTATTACCCTATAACCACCTACACCTCTTAATTACCCTCTTTTATTACTTACCCATAAATAAATAGTCAAACAGCTCAGATTCCAAGACTGAACAATTTTCTCAGTGAACACCTCACTACCAAGCTTCGTGACCTTGACTGAGAGGGGGCAAATGTAGTAGCTTATTCGTAACCTTCGACAGACAGTTGAAGCCCACTTCACCGCCTGCTCGAATGTATCGAAGCCAACTCAATCCCCAAAAACAAACTCCCTAGTGATCCCCTGAAGACGAAGCTTCGACACCAGACGAAGCTTCAAGGATAGGCTAACGCGTCGTGACAGATACTCTTCGACCATGTCAATACATGGTCGAAGTATGATGGAACAGACAACCCGCTCACCAGAAAATCCATCAAAATTATTGGCCTTTACAGCTACATTGGCAGGCTGACCACTACGCCACAATGCCAATGTATAGAGACACATCATACAGCTGTCACAGTGATAGTACAGACAGAGCCGGCGCCATAACTCGCAGTGATTTTTTGACAGTAATCTTGTAATCCTGACCCACATTTGGTGACTTAGCTTCCTATGACTCTATAAATAGAGGAGAGGGGAAACCATGAGGGTGTTTGAAAAATCATCACCGGCCCCTTGCATTTTACATTCGACCTTCCAGTGCATACTGTATTCGAACCCACCAATTATTCTTCAGTAATATAATCTATCTTAAAAAGTCTCATCTGAGGTCATAAAGATTCGCATTCAAGCCTGTACGCAAGTGTTTGTTTGTAGTTAGTTCTTACTCTAGGCCAATTGCATGCATCCCTCTGATTAAAGATTGATTATACGTTGTAAGAACCAACTTTACCTCCAAACGAAGTTAAGTCTCTATAAAATTGGCAGAGATTAAGTAACATACCTGTGTTAGAAGTACTATCGTCGAAACAGCAAGATCAACACAATGGCTCCAACAACTACTCTCAAGTTCTAATGGCGTACGTTTTCTTCACTTCATACTCTATGATTTTTTTCAGTAAACAGTATAGTGATTACTCTTCCCATACTTATATATCTGCTGAAAAACCAAAGCCGCCTTAATTTTTTAGCCATTATCATTATTACAACCTCACTACCCCAGCTTTTCGGCTACATTGCGTTTTGATCAATTTACCCCTTATATCCCCCACGTGCGTACAACACACCTACTTCAACTGCTTGCAAAAGAGAATGCTTCTCGAACCCTTCTCACGCTTATTGGAAGCTAAACAATCAAATCCAAATAGTTAAGTTACACATTTTTTCTAAAATACGAGTAAAACATCATGATTTCTTTCCAGCACACTTCCCCAAGCGCACGTACTGTCTTGACAGACCAGCTGTCAGGACTTTCAGAATAGCCAGTCAAATCATGCATAAACTTTGACAAACTCCCCGAATTCGAGTAATCGACCACTCTACCTCTCGAAGACTCATCAAAAAATAGCCTGAAATTTAGTTTTCTAATATATCGACTTCCGACATACAGTAAATTCCTCAATACAAAATCTCGTGCCATTCTTATTTCAGCAGGTTATCCCTTTTTCTTTCCTTCGACAGATAACCTCCACCCTTCGACACATCATAATCATATATTTTGATCGCTCAAACATTCATGCTTACACACCACCCAACCTTTTGTACCAACTGATTAATCTTTTCAGCTTCGACAGACTACAACTTTTACTTCGACAGTCTATAACTTTTGCTTCGACAATTCTAGTTTTATCTTCGAGCAATCCAAATAATATACTTCGACAGTTATACTATCAATTCGACAGTTTAAGATACTATTTCAAGAAATCAGATTAATACTATTGCTTTTAATTTATCAAATCAAGTTATTCCAAAACACCAATTTCATTTAGAAAGACAGAAAATATTACAAGCCTCATCCAGAGAAAATAGAAGGGAGACAGAATAAAGGAAAGCAACAACAAAGCAACAAAAAGACAGAGGACCCTATTTATCAGTGGGATACTCCTCATCAACCACGGCCGCAGCATCCGTATCCTCTTGGTCCACTAGATCCTCTACAAAGCTTTCGAGATGAGACAACCGTTGGTCAGGTAATGGCCCCATTATCTGCAATATTTCCCTCCAGTATGCAAAGGGCATGTCAAGGATGGGTGCCCCGGGTTCCGCCTCAAAAAGATGTGGCATCTTAGCATCAATATCATCCTCCATACTGAACCTCTGTTAAAGCCCCAATAAGGCCACTTATATTCTTCTTACTCTCACTGCCGCTTGGTCTTCCTGAACGGGTATGTTTGCAGCCATGTTGATCCAAACAAATAAGAGAAGAGATGAGGAGAATGTTTAAGGAAAGTTGATGAAATCCCATCTACAATACTCCCTTTTATACTTGCAAACCCATGTCAACTTTCTTTCTTCCCAAGCTGTATTAATTGTGACCTTCTATTACCCACCTCAAAAACTCAGCTACCAATCTTTCCAACTTCCTAGACGTAACCGATTTATCTGTACCTACATTCGAACTTCATTCTCGGGAACTTCTAGTCGAGCAAACCTCCAACATCGAACGTTCGACCTTCACAACCTCCGATCATCATAACCTTCGATCATCATAACCTTCGATCATATCATTAAACCCCGATACCATTGGCAATTCAATGACATGCATGTGCTAAGCGCGCCTATAAGAGTATTCATCTACATTATCAATCAGACACAATAATACAATATTTTAGAAAAAACCATTTATATTTCATTATCCGATTAAAAAAATAGATTACATTTCTACTACTACCCCCAAACATAAAACCCCCAAAAAATACAAAGGTTCAAACATTCAACACATCAAACAGTAGCCCTATTTCCAGAAGGTCCAGCTCCACTTACTGCACTCTGCTCCTCCATCTCCTTCTCTGCACAAACAAGACATTCGTCCAACGCCGACAGAAAGAGATTGAGCTTTTCCGCCATAGTAAAATCATACTTCAGCCGATCCTAAAGATATGCGTAAGGCTCTACATTGATGATCTCCCCAGCTTCTTTCTCTACCAGTTTGGGCATGTCCCAGTCCAGATCATGATGCCAGAAGAATTTTATATGAAGCTCACCAGTCTTCCGCCCTACGCGATAATCTCGGGCGAGCCCCATTCTCTTTTGATATCGTATGTTGGACCTGGTATCCATGAATTTGTCCAAACCTTAAAAAGGAAAGGAAGAAGAATGCAAAAAAGAAAGTCACTCAATATCCAAATATAATAACCCATACTTATAGCCTTCACTTCATTTATTACCCTATAACCACCTATACTTCTTAATTACCTTCTTTTATTACTTACCCAAAAACCAGTAGTCAAACTGCTAAGATTCCAAGATCAAACCGTTTTCTTAATGAACACCTCTCCCCTGGCTTTGAGAACCTCGCTGAGAGGGAGCGAATATAGTAACCTACTCGCAGCCTTCAACCCCTTTTGATAATCAAAGTCTACTTCGTAGCCTACTCGAATACATCAAGGCCTATTCAATAACCAAAACATGCTTTCCAGAGATTCCCTGAAGATGACGCTTTGACTCAAAAAAGCCTCGAGGATAGACAAACATATCACATCTAAAACCCTTCGACCATAGCTGCACATGGTCAAAATATGATGGGACAGGCAGCCAGCACACCAAACAAACCAGTGCAATGATTGGTTCATACAGCTACAGTGACAGACCGACCACTATGCTATTGTGCCAAAGTACAGAGACACCTTCAGCAGCTGTCGCAGTGACAGTGCAGACGTGACCGACGCCCATACTCCGTCGGGATTTCCTGATAATAATCATGTAATCTGACCCATACTTGGTGACTCATCTTCCTATGTTTCTATAACTAGGAGAGATGGAAACCCAAGTGTAGGTTAGAAAAATTATTTCCAGCCCTCATGCCGTTTACCTTCGGCCACCCTGTAAAGTCTAGTATTCGAACCTTCGAATTACCCATCAGTAATTAAATACTTTTTAAAAATCCTCATTAGAGGTCGTAGAGTTTCACATTCGAGCCGCTACGCAAGTATTTGTCCCTTGTTTATTCATACTTTAGGTCATTTAATTTTATCCATTGACAGAAGATTAACCAAGTGTTGTAAGAGCCAACTTCCCTTCTAGAAGAAGTTAGCCCCTACAACTCTCCCACAAAGCCTTAAGAGATTACCATCAAATCCCCTGCATCAACCTACTGTTCAGGCCATCGACTACCATTGATATATAACAGTTTTCTTAAAAATCCTTGCTTGAGGTCGCGGAACATCCCATTCTAGGATTCCACGCAAGTATGTTACTGTAGGGACCAGATTTCGTAAAGCTCGAACTAGATTCAAATCGATCCTTGCACCAAGAACTACTATGACAAAAATTAAATAAAAGATAATACTAGACACAAGGGGATTTAGCATGGAAAACCTGTGAATAGGTAAAAACCACGACCTTGAGTGGAGGATTTTGTGAAAGTAGTATTATTACTAGAGAGATTGAGAGAATCTGATTACTGGAGTTAATCTAAAAAAATATAGCTAGAGATCAGATAATTATATGTATAGATTTGTCACTCGACCGTCCTATTTTCTTAGGAGCTCTACCCTTTTATAGGCCCTGCTCCCAGCTTGACATCGTGCCTAAACACGTTTTCTTGAAAGTAGGAGTCATGAGAAATTGAGTGTGTAACTGCTAGCTCGTGGGAGACAGGTATATGTTGACTCATTCTGTTTATATCTGTTGCGGACGATCCATGTTCAGCTTGAGTTCGTGGTCGATGTGTAACTGTTAACGTGTTTGTAACGTGTTTGTTTATACGTGAGTCTGGTACTGGATAAGTTTGAGTCTTCTGAAGATCGAGGTATAGATGAGATTGAGTATCCATAGTTCGAGGGATAAGACCCTACAATCGCCCCCTCGCAACTAAAGTCACGTGTGGCATTAGTTGAGAGAAACCCTAAAACTCAGACCTTGTGATGACGTAAGCAACACTTGAAAAATTGAACGTTTGTATTAAAGAATGTGTTGCCATTATGACGTGTGAGTATTATGGGTAGACTGTTGGTCTTCCCGAGCGTATGACTGTTGGGGAAAGAACTTGCATTAAATGTGGTATCGCCATAAATAGTGGTCAAATTTGATCACCGAATAACCTGCAACACATCTTCCCTGCGAAGAAAAACAAACATTTCTGTTTTGTATGGGTGAGAATAAAAATATGAGCTTTTTGGAAGCGGACCTTCGCAACATCATGGTTAAGATAAGGAATCAAGTGTATTTTACACAATTTTTTTCATCGTGGAGGGATTCCGGATATGGTTTTGTGGTTATCAGAGTAGGGAGACTCCTTCTGCTGTTTTGTTGAAGGACTGTTGTTTGGAATATTTTTGTGTATTTTGTACCGTCCGATTTAGCGGCCGGGATGTATGCGATGCAAAATCCCTGGTCCCTAATGACGTTCTGATTTCTAAGGTAGGAGTCATCTTCAATCTTCATGAACTCCGGGTTAGTGGGGATAAGAAGGAAGAGACGGCGGTGGTGGAGGTGGAAGATGGATCGCTTCTTTCGGTACCATCGCATTTTCTATTAATTCTTCTTGCAGGGAAATGAAGGGGAAATAGGTGTTTGACCTATTGCAGTCATGCAATTTTTTGAGCTGCGGCTGAGGTTTCTCTGGATGATCAACATTATCTTGGAAACGAGAAAAGAACTAGAGACCTGTCCTCGTGTTTGAGAAAGTATTTGTAATATCATGCTTCGAAAAGCTTGATTTTGTAATTGTAAAGCAACGCTGTAGGGGTAGTCCTGTAACAAACTTGTTAGATAAAAATCAAGCGTAATAAAAGAATATTTTGTTTGTTTTTTGCTAGGGAAAAGCAGAAATAGTCAACATGTCATCGAGCTGTACATAATATGAAAGTGAATAGTTGGTGGGATAACATACTTATCCTACCTCAGAAATGAATCGAGCTTAACAGATGTAAACATAAAGCTCGAAATATAAACTTTAGAGAGCTCGATTAAGCACTAAAAGATAATAGTAAGTAGTTCGAACCCGGGAAGAGTGGGTTATAGAAATTGAAAAACTTTGCGCATAGTCAATCGAAAAATCAGTCCTGTTAACTGAACTGTATAAAAGTGTGACTTTTTATTTAAGAAGGTTATTCATAAAAAATGGTGAAGGCTCATCTCAGAGGGCTGTTGAAGCTTGTGCACTGAACGACTTGCGTTTAACATTTAAGATTGATAAAATAAGGGAAGCTATTTTCGGGCAGCAAGGTTATGATGCGCTTCTGCTCGAGACCCGAGAAAGCTACGAGGGTATGATTAATGTAGAAAAGGGCGAGGAAATGAACCGCGTGTACTGGTCTGAGTCCATGCGTACCTGTTGGCAGTCTGCTGAAGATCGCAAAAGGTTCGTCCTGATGATGGCAATGGAAGAGATCATCAATGGGGATAAGGATATCGCCCCAGGGTTACTGAAAGCTTGTGGTATTGTTAGGCTCACCGTTTTCATCAAATGCAAGTATCTTGGGGAATGGAGTGATTTACTATTGTATTTTTGAAATTTTGAAATGTAACTGCCCGAATTTACTTGAAGAAAACTTTGTTCACAAAAATAGGTTATGACTAGGATTGCTGTTGAAAATGAATTTTTAAATTTGTGTTCCTAACTAATATTAACGTTAAAGTCAAGGTGTATAAGTAGGGCAAAGAAATGTACGTGAAATTTTAAAGTAGATAGGTCAGAATCATGAGTTTAGGGCATTGTGAAAAGAGTGGGATCAAGAGACTGAGAGATACGCTAAAGTATAATATTTAGTGTAATGATGGAAAGGTAGTTTCACCGAAGAGGTACGACACGTCTGACAGGTACAGACGGACAGATGGCTCGGTTCAAGAATCGAGGACTGTCTATTGGAAAACTCAAAACCGCCAGCGGTTCGGGGAAAGGTGCGTAAGTTCCCCCTCTCCTCCCTCTCCAAATACAAAAAACTAGAAACAGAAGAGATGGGTTAGAGAAAGAGAGATCTTAAATGATGATTCCATTACCGCCTAATGAGGAAAGGATAAGAGGAATGCAGTGACTAGGAGTCTCTATTGCAAACAGCGAGAAGAGGCTGATATCGGGGAGGCTTTGAAGAAGTTGCAGGAATTGAGCAAACTGGTGCGGACTAACGCTGTAGACTCTTACTCGGGTGTTGAAGGTAAGTCTGTCTTTGGGTTTATAAGAGTTTTTGAATAAAAAAAATTATTGTGTCAGGATAAGGATGTAATCCCTACCCAAGCATAAAAAATAAAATAAAAATAACAAAGGGAATAATTACTGTGGTGCGATAAAAATCGTTTGTGATTGTAGAAGTGATCTAGTAGTGTAAGATAAAAATTGATATATATACCTCGACCTATCTGTAGGTTTTGTTCGACCAGCATCTTGTAAAGTAGACCCTTTACTATAGATAAGTATAGTTTTGACTTCCGGTTGTGCAATGGCTGATAAGTAGACCTCGCAGGGCATTTATCACTCGTTATTAGAGTAGTGGATGAGTAGGATACTGTAACAGAATTGGCAGAATGGCCTCATCTAAAGGGTTCTCAAGTTGAGTAGCCAACAGGTTCTAGTCGGTTTAGGGAGATCTTTAAGGCCAAAAGTAGTATAGATGGGATCTGGGGGTACGCCTTCGGATATAGGGGTAATTTTTTTAGAACTTGCAGTGTTATTCAAGGAGGGGATTACCTGTATTTGCTGCCTGATTTGGCCAAAGAAAAGAAGTACAGGCATTTGGGGGATGAAGTTTCCATGGAGTGCGTTCATGGCGTGGTGAAGGATAGTTGATCTGATGGTTTTTGTTGATATTTAGCCCAGTTCGACTATGGGATAACGCTGCCACAGTGCAATTTGGCTAAGAGTGTTATGAATATGATTGGGGCATGCCCGGCGCAGCTGAATTGCAATTTTTGGGAAGTTATCCTTGTATGCGAAACCCTTAATGAGTGATGGGCTGCATCTGGTAGTGAGAGGAGGATTACTGCCAAGGATTTTTTGGAGTATTATGCTGTAAAATATGTTACAGCAGCTGATGGTGCATATCTTTCTTCTAGTTTATCAAGGCCATTCTTCTTTGACCTGTCTTCGGCAGGGCGAGTGTAGAATGACAACCATTTATGAGTGTCTGGTGAATATCTTCAGCGGTCTGATGTGGAACCCCTGGAACTTAGTAATAGAACTATAACAAAGGGTAAGTATACCATTGAAAATCAAACTATCATTTGTATGTTAAACTATATTTTTATAAATAATTTGTATCTAATATTGCCAACCTTTTATGCAGGAATTAGCTGCAAAATTTCGAGGAAGGAATCCTTTATAGATGTCGTTGCCATGAAAGGCACTGAGCTCGAAGCTGTTCTCAAAAAGTTAGAGATAAGTAGGTTCAAAAGGGTAGCTAGTTAGGACGACAAGGTTAGGAAATCTCAAGCAAAGAGGAGAATGGCTGGGAAAATTCCAGGCACTATGGAAGAGAAATTGTTACCTCCTGAACTTAATACTCCTTTGAAGCTTACGCCGCTCAATGAAATGCCAGATGGGCCGGTGAACATGGCCACTATCTCCAGCACTGTTGCACGGAACCTTGCGAAGAGGAAGGCCGTAAAAAGGGAGGCTGCTTCTCGTTCTGTTATGTCGGACAGTGTAGACGATAGCAGTAAGAGGAGGAAGGTAACTTCTCGTACAAAGTCACAGGTGGTGTTAGAGGAAAGTGATAGGATCGCTGAGGAGGCGGACATGAGGCTGCGCTTTGAGGTTAAAGCCGGTCTCCTGGAGGAACAATGTCGAGCTAAAGCTCGAGAGAAGATGGTTGTTGTTGTGGATGATGAGTTTAAGAAGGTTAGTAAATAGATGGTTATGTCAAGCAAATTTGTTGCTCGAGCTGACTTATTTCTTTTTGTAGTTTGCTCGTACTCTGAGGGGGGTTCAGCTTGGTCTCCAGGATAGGTCGATTGAGCTAGAAAAGAGGATCTCCCAGCTCGAGGGAGAGAAAAACCAGTTTGAAGAGAACCTGACTCGTAAGAGGGAAGCTTTTCAGTTAGAGCAGGAGAAAGAAAGGGAAGTTGCTACCCTAAAGCTGAAGGAAGTTAGGGCCGAAAGTGTAGCTGAAGCGGAGCGATTGGTTACCGCGTCTGCTACTTCTCGGAATAGCCTTGTAGGGAAGCTCTATCAGCTGAGGTAAACAAAGGCAAAGATTTTGGCATTTAGCAAAGGGAATTATGAGGAGAAGGAAATTATGGATGAAGAGGTGGTTGAGAAAATAGAGGATGGTCTGAATGTTGCTGAAAAAACCGCTGCTGATAATTAGGAAACTATTGATCAGGTAGGATGATCGTGTAATGTAACATTGGTTGTGAAACATGAACTCAAACTATGTAATATTTTACTGTTGTTTGATGCCAACAATGTTTTTCTTATGAAACTCCGCATTGTAGGAGATAGAAAGCTCGCGCCTCAGAGTTGTATACTTAGAGGGCTTGCTTGAAGTGGAGAAAAAATCCTCTACCGAATTACAGGTTAGATAATTCAGATAAATTAATAACTAGGTGAGCAAGAATTTAATAGAAGAAGGGATATGTACCTTGTAAGTTTATTCTAGTTCAGGATGTTTGTGTATGTATATACTCTATCTTACGACCAAAGTATGTTTCTTGGTCGGTAGGCCAAGGAGGCAATTGCTGTCTCGAGCATGCAGGTGCCTATTCTACAAGTTTGTCAGTATGCTTTTGTCGATCTGTTTCCCAATTAGGTACTGATGTTGTGAGTCCCTTCTAACTGTTATGCAGAAGGAGCTAGATGTTGCTAGAGAGAGAGAAGAACAAATTCTTTTGTATAATGCTGAGTATGCAGAAGAATATGAGGCTTTAATTTCCCAGTATGAAGATCGGTTGGATGATAATGTAAAGCTTTCTCCGAAGCTCGAAGAAGCTAAGAGTCAAGTCGAGGATCTGACTGCAACAATTTTGAGCAGGGATTTGTATAATGCTGAGTATGCAGAAGAATATGAGGCTTTAATTTCCCAGTATGAAGATCGGTTGGATGATAATGTGAAGCTTTCTCAGAAGCTCGAAGAAGCTAAGAGTCAAGTCGAGGATCTGACTGCAACAATTTTGAGCAGGGATTTTGCCTTGAACAAACTTACTAGCGAACTTACAGAGTTCAAGGAAAAGGCTGCGTCAGGTTCCCGGTACGAGGCTGAGTTAGCCTAATACCGTATTAGAGCATTGAATGATGAGATATCTGATATGAAGTGTAACATTCGTGCTCTGAACAAGCAATTGTTAAAGAAAGAGATCGACCTGGATACTGCGCGAACTGAATTGGCTGTGTCCGAGGCCGATCTTGAAAAATTAAACAGTAGTTTTGCGGGCAAAGATTTACTATTGCATAAATCTGCACAAATACGCGATAGTTTGATCGCCAGGTTAGATCATTCGAAGGCTGATTTGCGACATTTAAGAGGAAGAGAGGCTCAGTGCAGGGATTATTTAGCAGAGGTTTAAGCCAAGAACAAAAGTTTGGTAGACGATTTGGCCTACGCTCGCAGAAATGTGAGGTGGGTTGTGCAACGTAATAAGGAGATGAATGAAAGAATTAATCAACTCTGTGCTCGAATTTCCGAATTGGAGCGGGAATTTTGTGTACGTGAATTGAAGTATGAGAAGGATCTCAAATTTGAAATAGATAAAAGAGATGGTAAAATTGCTTCTGGTGAGGGGTGTCGAGAGATGAAGGAATTTCTTCATCGAAAAGAAGAGTTAGTGGAAAATATACGTATTGATCTTACAAATTCTCGGCAAAAGTCGATAGATCTTACAAGGCAGATGAGATAACGTATTGATCAATTAACAGCTGAACTGGCTGAATCAAAAGCTCATCGTTTGAGGGATAACAAGCGCGCTGTTGTTACTCACCAATCCTTTAAGGAACTAGTAGTTCATGAGCAAAAAAATGTGATGGTGAAGCTTTGGATCAACAAAATTAAGCGCATTGGTAACATTTTTTGTTACCCACCAGATTTCGTAAAGCTCGAACTAGCTTGAAATCTATCCTTACACCAAAAACTACTATGACAAGAATTAAATAAGAGATAACACTTGATACAGGGGATTTTGCGTGGATAACCTGTGAATAGGTAAAAATTATGACCTCGAGTGGAGGATTTTGTGAAAGTAGTATTATTGCATGAGAAATTGAAAGAATCTGATTACAAGAGTTAATCTAAGAAAATATAGCAAGAGATCAGATAATTGTATGTATAGATTTGTCTCTCGACCATCCTGTTTTTTAGGAGCTCTGCCCTTTTATAGACCATGCTCTCAGCTTGACATCGTGCTTAAACACGTTCTCTTGAAAGTGGGAGTCATGAGCACTTGAGAGTGTATAACTACTAGTTCGTGGGAGACAGGTGTATGTTGACTCGTTCTGTTTACATCTATTGTGGATGATCCACGTTTTTCTTGAGTTCATGGTCGATGTGTAAATGTTAACGTGCTTGTAACGTGTTTGCTTATGCGGGAGTCTAGTACTGGATAAGATCGAGTCTTCTGGAGCCGAGGTATAGATGAGATCGAGTGTCCATAGCTCGAGGGATAAGTCCCTACAGTTAGTATATTAGTGTTATTTACTATTATATTAGATACTTGCAATCCCCTATACGAGGATAATCCAGCATCGCAAGAGCCTGTTTCCCCTCTACGAAACATGGCCCCTATATTTGGCGTCGCTTGTGATATCCAACCCTACCAAACTCCCCAAATATTTTTTCTCTTTCCCTTTTCTACCCTGATAAGCCATTTTCAATGGCCCCTACCCTTTGTTCCACTTGCGCCCTTGTCGACAACTCCGCCGATGAAGTGGCCACTCAGGTCGCCCTTCTGCCCAGTAATTCATCAAGTGAGGAGCGACACTGGGATCAGTTATGCATTGAGTGAGATGAACACGGCCAAGAGTTCAAGGTTGAACGGCAACACCGTTTAGATGATGCAGACAAAAAATATCGTGCCCTCGATGATCAACGCAATATGGTTCGCGAGTTGCTACAACTTCAAACTCAAGACGCCTCTCCTCCCTCTAGAGTACCTACCCCATACGTATTTCCGCCCGCCCCGGCTTGGGCCCCAGCCACATATTGAAGTACCCCCGTCCATCTTGGTGCTGAGGGTGCTCCCCCCACCATTTTATTTCCCAGATCATTCCACCTTTGTGTACAACCCACAAGTGATTCTTCTGACTCCACTCATTGAACTACCTGATACCCAAATGCCGCCCGCGCGCGGGAACATCAGGGAGCATAGCGTTGAACATATGCTGAACATTCAGCCTTATCCCACTCAATCCAAAGGATCCCCCCTCATCCTGCATACCTTAGACAGCAGGATCTTGATAAGAAAATCTGCGCAGCTATTCTCATCAGCGCGAGCCATACATCGAACTCTTAGAGTTGGTTAAACAACCCTATTTACCCCAAACTTCTCGTTGTCGATGTGCCTCCCAATTTCCATAAGCCTAAAATCAGCAAATACTGTAATACTAACCCTCAATCCCATGTTCTAGAATTCCAAAATGCCATAAGTCTGTATTTTACAGCTGACCATATTTTATGTCAAATGTTTCCCACCAGCCTCACAGATAGCCCCTCAAATGGTACTACAGCCTCCGTAATTGCTCGATCCAAAGCTTCAGGCAATTATCTAGCATTTTCATCTCCCTCTCTTATTTCTAAAAATCCCACAGCAAAACGCTTGAAACTTTCACCAAGCAGTTTCTGATGAGTCGCGCAAAGTCAGAAAACCTCAACTGCACAAATGCTAATTTGGCATACTCCAATGCCCTACCAAATAATAGCCGTGTCAAGGAGTACATCATGCTCCACAAACCTCAAACCCTGGAGGAGATGTTATACAAAGTTAATGGATACATCGACCTCGAACGCTTCCAGGAATCAAAACCGCCATTGGCAAGCTTAGACCACCAACCATAATGAACCTCAACAACCTTCGGCACCCATGGTCACTTCCATCTCAGAGGGGACAGAGAGCCGCAAATGCCCTCATACAGCCGATTGTCTACTGAAGCCCGCAAAAAGTGAACTAAGCAGGTCCTTCACAAGCGCATTGTCTCATCAGTACCTTCTCCCACAAATTTGGGCCGACCTATCGACGTACTCCATACCTCATTGAGGTCAGGACTGATGAGCCTTGCTGATAAAAACCACAAGTACAACTTTCAGGCTACCAATAAATTTATCCTCTTCAACATTCTCTCAAGATGATCTTTAAAGCTGGTTGTCTATATTGATGCATTGCAGATCTTCCAAGCTACCTCAACAGGTCATATCTCATGCCTCCACCAACCCCGGCTGTCAACCCAGCCGAGGTACACATTTTCAACTCGATTTCATTGATGTAACAATATCGATAACGACCATACTAAAAGTATAATCTTACATACCAGGAGAAGCTATCCATACTTCTACCAGAGTCGAGCCACTACCCACGACCAGAGGGAATACAATTTATTGATTGCGACACTTCCCTTATACGCTTTACCCACTATGATCCCTTGGTCATTGTGATCAAGGTCGAAACCTCGTCCTCTATACCATGATACGGGTAGTGCGGCTGACGTACTATTCGTCCAGACTCTTCGAGCCATGCAAAAATCCAACCACATCACCCCAGCTAAATTCATACTCAAGGACTTCAATGACAACACAAAAGTTGTTGCTGGTCGATTAGCATCACTGCCACTACTGGACCAGTGAATCTCAAACGAGCTTTTAGTTATTGACAAGATATTTGATACCTGGTCACTCGGTCATGAATGGCTCCTTCCATGTGAGCCATACCTTCAAATTACCACCCAAAAACTTTATTCGCCACCCCTTGTAGTACATGGAATTTAAAAGGCTCTCAATGCCTTGCCCGCTCATGGGAAGAGCAGAGATTGATCAAACCAAAATTATCAAAAACATAGTAATCATTGCATCTCTCTCTCCCCATACCTTTGATGCCATCTACAACACCTATCATACTACTGACTATATTTAACTTTATGGTTCTGGTTGAGGTACATTCATGGTACTTTCCTATATGAGGCCCGAAAGCTTGAACTCACCAACTCTTCGAGAAAATAGAGGCGTCTTCGCATGGGACATTCAATGAGATGCCAAAGTTGACCCATTTAGCAGTCATTGACTCGACCTCATCCCATACCCTACAACAGTAAAGCTGAAGCAGCGTACGTTCGCCCTGCGGCTTTGAGAGGCTATAAACCTCGAAGTCAATAAACTATAGCCGCTGGTTCATTAGAGAGGTCAAGTACACCGACTGATGGATTGAACATGATTGCTGTCACCATGAAGACCAACAAGATTCATATCAAATAGACTTGACTGACCTCAATAAGCAAACAAGAAGGACAGTTTCCCTTTCCAGATCATTCAGGGCTCCTGGACTCCACAGTCGGTCATGAATTATATCGATGATGGACTCGGCTTCGGGTTGCAATCAGGTAACCCTCCTCCCAAGGATCAACTTAAAACTTCTTTTATCACTGAACAAGGCCTTACTATTTTAACGTCACGCCTTTCGGCCTTAACAATACGGGCCACTTACCAATGACTTCTTACCACCATGTTTAAACATTACTTGGCAAGTCGGTCGAATCTTACATCGATGACATGTTATGCAAGAGACACCAAAAAATAGACCCATACCCAGGACCTCACCGAGAGGAATTTGCCAATCTTCATACTTATAACATGAAACTTAACCAAGATAAGTATTAGTTTGGTGTTTGGCCACTTATATGCAAACAGGGTATCAAGATCGACCACACTCATACCCGCGCCCTCATCGATATGCTTCGCCTCGAACCAAAACGGATGTCCAAAAAGGTCACAAGCATGATAGCTACCCTCAACTATTTTATTTTGAAATCCTCTAAAATAATTGGACACCCGATTGCGAACATGCCGTTCCGAACTCAACATAACTTGGTCGACCACCCATCATTAGCAACCCATCGAAGGTGAGGCACTTTCTTTATACCTGGACAGTTATAGACACTTTATCAATTTAGTCCTTATTCGACTCGACTCGGCATCGAGAAACCCATGTATTTATCAGCAAAATTCTGATACCTTCTGAGACTCGACATACAAAGCTTGAGTGATTGCTTCTCATCCACATTTACAATGGCTCAAAAGCTCAAAAAATACTTTCAAGCTCATCCAAAACGAGTTATCACCAGCTACCCCCAACCCCCATCGAGAGATTCTCAGCAAGCAAGATAAATCCAGACGGGTACAACAGTGGTTCGTCTATCTCGGTGAACACGATATCACCTTTAAAAAATAGGATATCTCAGATAGGCTAAGATGTTGATGATTTTCTTGCCGATTTCCTATCATAGCCATCGACTGGGAAGACCATGAAGATGATCTACCGAAGACAAGACCAAATAGAACGACCTTGGAACCTAGCACGGGGTAGCTTCTTTTGTAGATGGATCTGCTTGACCTAACGTTCGGGGATCAGTGTAGTTCTGGTTATTCCATCTAATGACATAATCGAAAAGGCTCTCCAGTTAATCTTCGAATTTGTAATAAACAAGGCTGAGTAAGAAACCATGATACTTGGCCTCTATCTCGCCATAGAACTTGGTATTCCAAAAATGGTAGTATTTATCGATTCTCAACTTATTCAGAGGCAGTACACGGGTGAAAATTAGGAAAATGGTTGTATGACTGAGTATTCTGTAATCACCTGCCAGCGTAATGGATCGTTTCCATAAAAGTCTTCAATTAATCATTGCCCTGAGATAAAAAAAGACATGCCGAAGCCCTCGCCTAAATTGCTGCCATGATAGGCCAATTCGAATCTTGAAAACTCAGTATCGAAGTACATGAACGCCCAAGTATCGACCAGATGGAAGTCAATGT
>JACGCM010002744.1:0-16625 GCA_014058105.1 Kingdonia uniflora | reverse complement strand
TGGCGAGCTGATCGACCACGGCGAGGCGTGGGTGAATTGTGCATTTGGCAAGCTGGATATTTTGAGGAAGAGGTGAAAGAAGATAGACACGCTGTTGCGAAATATTCCTGTCACTGCTGTTCATTCGAAGAAGAGGAAGAAAGTAATTACTTCGACTGGGCAGGCAAATGGAGATGGAGAAGTTAGTTCGAAATATGAGTTATGTTCTGAGGGATCGATGAGGGGGGCTAGGTATCATACAACCGTATGCTTGAGACTGTGGTTGAGGAATTGAGGCATGCGATAAGGGTAAGGGCAAAGTCATAAAGAACCTTCGGGTATAGCTGACTAGGACTACTCAACGTAAGAGGCCTCGAGAACAATGACCGATAAGGATGAAGGTTCTGTCGAAGTGGGGCAATGGGAGTTCGAGTTAGAGGAGCAGGCTCGTGCAACGGCCCGCGTTAATGGCAACCCTCTGTGCAAGAGATCCAGATTAAGTGGGGAAATAACTTAATAGGGTTCTGCAGCAGGTATATATTTTTGAAATTGTAAGTTATATTTTTCCTTCAAGAACTGTTGAACAGTCGAATATTTGTACATGTAAACGGCTGAGTCCAAGCTTTTGTCAAAGCTCAGAAGGTATCGAATAAACAGATGAAGCAGTCGAGTGACATCTGGAGAAGGACCATGGGACTATACTGTCACTGGAGTCCGCGGTCGATGTGTTAAGACGAGAATGTTGTAAATTAGAGCTGAGGGTACGAGGGAGGTCGAAGCTGCGATTGCCAACAATGACCAAATTCAAAAAGTGTTGGAGGCTAGGCAGACTGAGAAAGGGGAAGAGTTAAAAGTTAATAGATTGACTTTCCAGGCACAATACGATGAGGGTACGAGATCACCACAGTGTTGACAAACTTGATAGATAGTTTGGGGAGGATTTCGAGACCTTCGAGCCCTTTCCTCCGACTAAGGAGCCTAGTGCCAAGGTTGTACAAAAAGTGGAGATAGAAGTGAATTCTGCTGTAAAAAGTACTAGAGGTAGCGTTGCGGATTCTACAGTAGAAGTGGATGTTACTGGTGCAGTGGTTGATAGTGCGACGAATGCTGTAGAAGTGAACCCGATTATCGAGGGTACTGGGGGTGCTACTATTGAAGAATCTTCAAGAGTTAGTGCAGCCACTCCTGTATGACTTGAGTACTGGTAGAAGGTATATATTTGTTGTCTCTATTGTATAACAAATTCACTCTCCTTATTTTGTCGTGATGTTGAAATTGTATTGATGTGGCATTTGAATTGGATGTACTGGATCGGCAGTACTCGTACAATGTGTAATATATTTGAACTTGAGCTTCTTGTTTGTATGTAGTTAACTTGAATTGTTTTGTGTCTTGATCTTGAATGTCGGTATGCTTGCATCTGTGTGTGTGATTAGAAGATAGAATTCTTGAAGCAGGGTTTGAGCTGGAACCTTGAAGAGAACGAAGCATTATGTGGCCGCCCCCAATGCATTCCGAGGGTCTGGTCTGTCGACCATTCATGCTCCTCGGGTTTGCTAGAATTGGAAGTTGAAAAACTTTGAGGTTACCCCCAAAGTATCAGTCGAGTCGAAGGGTTAACGTGATACTTAGGTTTGGCCGTGAAATTTACTGGACTTCGAAGGTCTCCCTCGGGTCTGTCCGCAGGATTGAGCCTAAGCGAAGCATAATGTGGTCGCCCCCAATGCATTCCCGATGGTCTGGTCAGTTGACCATTCATACCTCTTGTGTTTGATCGAATTGGGAACATGAAAAAATTTAAGGTTGCCCCCAAGTATCAGGCGGATCGAAGGGTTGACGTGAACTTAGGTTTGGCCATGAAATTCACTGGTCTTCAAAGGTCACCCCGGGTCTATCCACCGATTAAGCCTAAGTGAAGCACTATGTGGTCGACCCCAATGTATTCCCGAGGGTTATCTGCCGACCATTTAGTCCCTTGGGTTTGCTAAAATTGAAACTTGAAAAACTTTGAGGTCCCCCCAAGTATCAGTCAGGTCGAAGGGCTAACGTGATACTTAGGTTTGGCCCAGAAATTCACGAGAAGACAGGACATGAAGCTCATAGAGATAAAAAAAATGTTCATTGATTATACTGTATTTTCATCTGCTGAACTAGTTGGTGGCTGCGGCCTGTTGTATGAGGTTAGTTCCATGGTGTTCCAGAGATTGGGTAGAGGCTCCTTAGCTTCTATTATTAGATAATAGGATCCTTTGTCAGTTTTTTCATATACGACATAAAGTCATTCCTAAGATTCGGCTATCTTGCCAGCACTAAGAGGCTTCGAAGAAGGTAGACTCATCGAAATACTAGTTTTCCAATAGTGAAACTGCATGTCAAACCCATTTATTGTATGATTTTTGGAGAGGAGATGATAACGGTCGTGGTTAGCTATGGCCCGTCTCTAGTTTCATCGATCCATAACATATTGCACCCGAGTTCGAACACGTTATCTTCATCGGGGAAGTCAGGGTTGCGTGTTGAGACTTTGAACTGAGTAGGCAAAATAGCCTTGGTGCTATAGGCTAGGAGGAATGCGGTACAACCCGTGGCCTTTGTAGTGTAGTACGATAGGCCTAGAGTACATGTTATAATTCATGAACCCATTATCTTTCTTCTCATCGACCCACTTCTTAATACCATCGACTATAGTTTTGTTAATTTCTTCAACCTGACGATTCCTCTGTGGTAGTAAGGGGTTGAGGGAGAGAGGATGATGTTGTACTATTGATAAAATTGTGGACCTTGTTACCCACAAATTTTTGACCATTTTCACATTGAATCTTGTGGGGGCAGCCAAATGTGTAATGATATTTCTCATAAGAACTTGATGACTTCTTCTTCTCTGGTTCGACATAAAGGCACGCATCGACCCATTTAGTAAAGTAATATGTGAACACTAGGATATTTCTCGTCTACCCAAAGCTTTGGGAAAAGGCCACTAGATCAATCGCCCATCGTTTAAAGGGCCAAGAAACTTGCTTGTAATAGAGGTCATGGGAAGGGCTTCAGATGTCATGGGCTTGATGTTGACATTTGTCACAGTGTTTCTCATATTCTTTAGCTTGTTTCTTCATATTAAGCCAGAATAAACCTTGAGTCACAGTGCAAAGAGCCATAGATCCACCAGCAGTATGATCACCGTAGGTACCTTCGTGGAGTTTAGTAAGTATGGTAATGGCTTCGCTTTGGGAGATGCATCGAAGGTGGATGCCGTTCGGGGATTTACGGCGTAAGCTGCTCATGAGAATAAAGTATCTGCAGAAATTTTCTAGTAACGAACGTTTGGCTTTGGGATCTTCGGGGAGGGTAGAATTATTGAAATACGCAAGGAAAGGTGTTGGTCAATCTTCTGGATTGAGACTCTCATCCCCAGTATTGATGGCCTTGACTTCCATCTAGTTTATACTTGGGCGTTCGAGTACTACGATATGGAGTGTTTGAGATTCGGACAGGCCTAGCAGTACAGCTATATAGGCGAGGGCATCGGCGTGTCTATTCTCGCCTCGAGGGTAGTGCGTAATAGAAGACTTTTTAGGGAAATGATCCATACGCTGGCGGACGAGTGTAGCATACTCAGCCATACGACCATTTGCCTGATTTTCACCGTGTGCTCTCTTTGAACGTACTGGGAATCTGTAAATACTACAAGCTTGGAAACCCTAAGTTCAAGGCGGGTCGAGGCCATGTATCAAAGCTTCATATTCGGCCTTATTATTCAAATATTTGAAGCTGAGCTTGACCGCCTTTTGGATTCGGTCATTTGAGGGGTTAACTAGAATAATACAGATCTCCGAACTGTTAGGTCCAGCAGATCCATCTGTAAAGAGTCGCCAACCTGTGTTAGGCTTCCAAGGGTCGTTCTGTTCAGGCTAGTCTTCCGGTAGATCATCTTCATATTCTTCCCAGTTAATATCTTCGACCGGAGAAGTCGGCAAGGAAGTCAGCAACGGCCAGACCCTTCTGAAATATCTATTTTTAAAAGTGATGTCGTGTTCACCGAGTTAGACAGACCATTGCTTGATCTGTCTGGATTTATGGTTTGAAAAGGATATCCCGAAGGGGGTAACTGGTGATAACACGAATGGGATGGGCTTGGAAGTACGGTTTGAGCTTTCGAGCAGAGTAAACAAGTACAAGGAGCAATCGCTCGGGTTTGGTATATCGAGTTTCGGCAGTGTTAGGTTTTGCTGATAAAGTATTGGTTTCTCGATACTGGTTTCGGTCAAATAATTACCGACTAAGAAAAATATTGGTGACTGCAAGGTATAAGAAGAGTGTTTCACCTTCGACGATAGTGCTTATGATAGGTGTCTGCCAAGGTAAGTTTTGACTTCGAGGAAGGCTTTTTTTCGCAATCGGGTGTCCAATTAACTACAGGATTGCTCTTTTGGCTTTGTGGAT
This sequence comes from Kingdonia uniflora, assembly GCA_014058105.1. Taxonomy (NCBI): domain Eukaryota; kingdom Viridiplantae; phylum Streptophyta; class Magnoliopsida; order Ranunculales; family Circaeasteraceae; genus Kingdonia; species Kingdonia uniflora. The sequence continues at coordinate 12,206 of JACGCM010002744.1, read as the reverse complement.
ACCTTGGTAGCTATTTTGCCGCGTCCTTTTGAACGTCTTTCTTTGTTTGTGGCGAAGGCATATCGACAAGGGCCGAATTTGGGTTGGGTCAATCTCGATGTCTCGTTGGCTAATGAGGTGGCCTAAAAACTTACCGGATGAGACGCCAAACTAGCATTTGTCAGGGTTTATTTTATGTTATAAGATCGAAGTATCGAGAAGACTTCAATTAAGTCTTGTATATGGATCTATTTTTGGAGGCTCTTGCATACATGTCATCGATATAGACTTTGACTGACTTTCCAAGAAGAGATTTGAACATGGTAGTAACGAGGTGTTGATAAGTGGCACTTCTGTTTTTGAGTCCGAAGGGCATTACGTTAAAATAGTAAAGAACTTGTTCAGCAATGAAAGAAGTTTTTAGCTGGTCCTCAGGGAGGAGGGGTACCTAATTGTAACTCAAAGCTGCACCCATCATAGAGAGTCGTTCGTGATTGGCAGTAGCATTGAACAATATCGAAATGATCGAGAGTGGAAAACTGTCCTTCGGCGTATGCTTGTTGAGATCGGTAAAATCTACGCAGATTCGGATCTTATCATTCTTTTGGGCACAACAACGATATTTGAGATCCAGTCGGCATACTTGACCACTCTTATAAAACCTGAAGCCATGGTGCCAGGGTACGCTTCTTCTGCTTGACTGTTGTAGATTGGGGATGAGGTCGAGACGATGGTAAGCCAAGGTGGGGTCGACGCCGGGAATCTCGCGGAATTTCCAGGCAAAGATGTCGTTGTTGGCTCGAAGAAACATTGTGAGTTCGCAGGCTTCGGTCTCATCCAAGAAACTCCCGATTGAAGTCTCTCGACCAGGTCTATCAAGTTCAATGTATACGGTGGGTTAAATGGGTGTTGTGGCAGGGTTCGATGGCTCAGGAGGAGAGGAAGGTATGATTACTAGGGCTTCACGAGCTTTCGTGTAAGGTCGATCTCTGGGTGTTCGCAGGATCGGGCAAGGCGTTGGGAGCCTTTAAGATTCCAAGTAACACAAGAGGTAGTGAAACGAAGTATTTGGTGGTAAGTCGAAGGGATGGCTCGCATAACATACAGCCAATCGCACCCGAGAATTCCCAGGTGCTCCGATTTCTTATTGATGATAAGAAAGCTTGTTGGAGGTAACGGGGCCAGTTGTGACGGAAAGGCTAAGGCGACCGACAATAACTTCGGTAGCGCCATTAAAACCTTTGAGCTCGTCATTGGCAGAGTGATGACTTCGTTTTCCTCATAGCATGGACGGTCTGGAGGAAAAGCACGTTTGTAGCGCTACCCATGTCGATAAGCATAGTATGGAAGACGATATAATCAACTTTTATCATGATGACAAAGGGGTCGGAGTAATGGAATCAATGTTTTGAAGTATCACAGTTAATGATGGATATACCTTCAGGTTGAGGACATTGTCTGGATTCAGGTAGAAGGAGGGAAGCTTCTGCAGGTATGAAAGCTTGAAGCATTCTTCGACTCTCTTTCTCTTACTTTGAGTATGGCCGCTGTCGATATTGTTCACCTCAATAAAGTGGAGTTGAAAAGCTTGTACATCAGCTGGGTCAGTTAGCGGGCAGTTTGGGCTTGAGGTATGAGCCATCGAGGTAGCCGGGGAGATCGGCGATGTATCGATATAATCGACCGGCTTTCAGGATCATTTCGAGTGAACGCTGGAGGGCGTAACATTATTGGTGGCATGGCAATTGCAGTTATGATTCATGTAAAAGGTTCGTCCTTGCACAAGCATGATGTTTGTTGATGAGGGAAGTAAGTTTTGGGATGACCGCAGGAGCCATTTTTTATGAGTTTCTGATGGGAGGCATCAAAATGAGGTCGTTTGCGGCTCTCGGTCTCCTGTAAGAAGGGGGCACCAAAGGTGTAGGCGAAGGTTGTGGCTTGCTATGGTTTGTTGTAGAGGCTTGCCCCTGGCGATTGATTCGTGGAGGTGCTCGAGATCAATGTATCCGTTGACTTTAGACAGCATCTCCTCGAGGGTTTTGGGCTTGTGGAGCACGATGAACTCCTTGACACGACTGTGTTAGGGCAGAGCATTTGACTAGGCAAGAATAGCGTTTGCTTCGTCGAACTGCTCAACTTTGCGTGACTCATTGAAACCGCTTGGTGAAGCTTCTAGCGTTTCTTTGGGGATTTTCAGAAATTGAAGAGGGCATCGACCCGAATCTCGTGGTCTTTGTTAAAGGCAACTGGGCGATAAAGTGGCTTGGAAATTCTTTGAAGCTTCGAATCAAGCCATTGGGGAGGCTGTGTGGTACCATTTGAGAGGGATATCGGTTAAACTTGTGGGAAACATTTGTCATAAGAGGTGATCAACTGTCAAATACAAGCTGAGGGCATTTTGGACTTCGAAGACATGTGACTGTAGATCGATATTGCGGTACTTGCTGATTTTTTGGGTGTGGAAGTTTTGCGGTACCTCGACAGCGAGGATTTAGGGTAATGAGGGTTGTTTAACTGGCTCCATGAGTTCGGTGTAGGGCTCGTACTTATGCGAATAGCAGAGTAGATTTTTTGATCGAGTTCCTGCTGGGTAAGATATGCAGGACAGGGGGAGATTGATAAGGTTGAGGTTGTGGGTGTCGACGCTGTGGGGCATGCTCGACACTGCGCTCTCCGAGACATTCTCGAGTAGCAGCCAGTGTGGGGTATATGGTGGTACGAAGGGTAGAATCCGAGGAGTCCTCTATAATGGGATACCCAGATGAATCGAGTTGTGGGGTATCGTAGTGAGAGCACCCTCGACGCCAGTGAGGATTGGGGGAACTTCGAGGTGTGGATGGGGGCCAAGCCGGGTGCAGGCTGAAATACGTGAGGGGGCTAGTACACGAGAGTGTTGAGGGGCGCATTGAGTTTGAAGTTGTTGTTGGACGTGAAACGTTTTACGCAGGTCGCCGGGAACAAGATATTGTATATTCGCTTCTTCTAAACGGCGCTACCGTTCAGCTTCAAACTCTTGGCGGTGTTTTTCACGCTCAAGGCGTTACTGATGTTGTGGCGTTACTGATTGTTGTGGCTCTCCTCAGCTTGAGCGAACTGTTGGGTAATAAGGGCGAGCTGAGCGGCGAATCCATCGGCGGAATTACCAGCTATGGCAGAAGTTGAACGGAAGAGGGGGCCATTGAGGATGGCTAAAAAAGAGGAAAAACTGGGTATAAATAAGGATGGGTAGGGTGGTATAGCACAAACGGTGCCAAATGCAGGGGCCTAATTTCGTATGAAGGGAAACCGACTCTTATAGCAAGGGATTATCCTTCTACTAGGGGTTCGAAAGTATATAAATGACAATAATAAGCAATACTATCAAGACAAACACTTGAATGAAGTCCTAGAATGGTTACTCCTCGACATATAGTGAGGATTTAAGGGGAAATGATATATTGAGTTAGTCGAGGGTTCGAGAGATAGATTTCCATAGGGTATTCGAAGGTAATCTTGAAGGTTTTTTTGGGAGAGATTTTCTAACCCGTCCACAGTGATACCTCTTTCCTATTTATAGGAGATAGGAATTGGGTGAGTTACCATGGGGAGGTCAGATTACAAGTACATCCCTAGGGATAACATTCTTTACACGTGGAGTCAGTTCTGACACTTTAGCTGTCGGACGGTTGATTCACTATTTTGTTTGGTGGGCAGGTTGTCAGATATGCCAGACCTCAACCATATATCACTGCCCTAAAGTAATAGCTAGAGGTTTTAGATAATCTAAAATTTTACCTAAAAAAAGGTTAGCTTTTTTTATAACGAGTGCTTCATTATTTTACTTTTTACATGTTTAATTTTTGATTTTCTTTAATTTCATTCTGTAGGTGAGCTTCCACCAGTGAAACTTTCCCTTAAGGTGAAAGTAAAAGGTAGAAACTTAGGTATCATAAATTACATTTCTATCTTATTTTGTGAATAACTAAGAACATTATTTATTTAATTACAAATTTTGCTTCCCATCGTGTTCTTGTCTCACCACGTTTTTTCTTCTTAGTTGCCCCCTTCTGCTTAGAGCATCCATAGCAGCCTCTCTAAACCTATTTTAGAGTGGCAAAAATGCTAAAAATATCTTTGAACTCTACAAATGAGCAGTTTTTTAAGCCTTGGTCATTCTCTCTCCTCGTACATAGCTAGGAAGGAGAGAGAAATTAACTAGCAACATAGGCAAATTGCTCATGTGGAAAGTCGTTTCCAACCACAATTAATAGGTCGAAAGTGTTTTGAAATGAAAAAACTCATCTTTTTTAATCTCCCAACGATTTAAGTTAGTTATTTTGAAGAGTTTGGTTTTTGGAGAAGATTAGAATCCATCGCCCACGTCACACAATTAGCTAAATTTATAGGTAGTCTTCATCATCTACCTCACGTTCTCTGTCTGGGTCTAAGTCATCACTGTATGTCTCCTCACCTTCTGAACATGATTCTGATACATATTCATTTGAATCATTGAACGATCAACTTCATGTAACTGCGAATTGTGTTTATGTCCCACAAATTGCTATGCATAGAGATAAATTATTGGAAAAAGAAGATGCTCAAATAATCAAAAAAGGATTCAAGATATTAATTGTACACTTCGTACTACATAACCCGGCCAAAATTTACACAAATTCTGTAACTAGTAGCAAATCAGCTAATAGAACAGTTACAGAACGTTTGAGTACCTTATTAATTTATACCATTCTAAAGCTATAATTAAAATAGAAAACTTATTGTAACACAAATCATCTTGATGCAAACACCTGGCTTTCCGGTGATAAAATACACAAGTAACTGATTGTTCCTACAAAGAAGAAAAGAAGACCTTCCTCGAAAATTTCAGGGTTCTAATTGTACGACGAAGGACCAGACCTTGAAACTGTAAAACCTTGGCAATGGACTTGGACCAGTACTGCCTCTGATCTTGATCTTTGAACAGACTTTCCTTACTAACCTACTTGAACTGTAGTCTAATGAACAGAGATATATTTTTACTATATTGTCACAGCTAGGTTGCTTGCATCACATAAAATTAAGTTGGGTATAGCTATATTGTTGGATCAGGTGGAATGGAAAGCAAGACTAACATTGTCAAACATATTAGAAAGTATAGTGCGAGTAAAGAAGTTCAAGCTTGAATGTAATAGAATATCAAGATCTTTTTAACTAGCTAAATTTGATGAAGCCAGTCTTCAATGCTTAGATGCTCATTTACAAGTGGCTTTCACCAGTTCCACAATTGAGCGAAGACCTTTGGTGCTCAAATTGAAACGCATGGGAATTAGAGTTTGCATATGTAGTTGTCGGCCTAGTATTTGTTTTGAGGATGAGGGGTTCTTCTACTTCCTCAACAAGCTCCGAGACAAATTGTTCGACGAATCACGAGAATATAAATGAGGTTGCATCCATGTACTGTATCGTTTTGCGCTTTATCTACTGCGATGTTAATGTAGTACTGATTTCCAACAAACATATGCATTAATGAAATTCAGGGTTTTTTTCTTTTCTTGCAAGGTTGTTCAAAGAGTAATACTCTTCTGGGGCTCAAGTGTTTGCTCTTCATGTTCCATTACCGAGTCAAGGATGCAAATTATCAATGTAATCTCATCATAATTCGTTGCTAGTGCAATAATCACTGTAAATTCATACATTTTTATCATACATTTCTATGCTAGAAGTTACTTGGGTGTATTTTTATTATAATTACTTTGGTGTATTGTCCATTGAAAATTGAGCAATTACAAACCTGATAGTTTTCATTTCTCAAAATATTTGATGGCACACGTGTGTGCCTGACTGCTAGTACACAACATATAAACCAACAGACAAAATAAATGAGTAAAAACCGGCATTACGCAAAAGCTGATCATACGCAGAAGCTTGATGGGAGCAATGATACGCAGAAGGTGGAGATGATACTTTTATTTGGAATCCAATTAAACAAAGGCTAATCCTATCTCTTTAGAGTCTTCCCCTAAGCTTATACTTCCGAACTGGTCTTCATTCACAGAGACGTAAACTCAAGGAGTTCTGGATCCTGCTCGAATATAGCCATGTCTTCCTCGGCCAAGCTCACCCATGCTTCTATCCCTTCACCCTCGTTTGTATCCATTAAAAAACTTAGATTCTTTCGTACATGGTGAACAAAACGTACCCAAGCAGGTTCTCCCCAACCAAAATCTGCTTTATAGAAACCAGACCTACACAAACTAGAAATAATGTTCATCTCCATTTCCCCCGAAAAATTTGGCTCGGGACGTTGATTTGAAGAATCATCTTGAAGCTCTGACTGTTCACACTTACTAAGTATTTGTTCAACATAGCCATGGATATAGTCATTATTAATTACACTTGTGGCGTGATGCAGCTGGTCCACCAATCCAAGCCAATCTGATTCAGTCTTCGATGTTGATATTGCCGTTGCGACTGTGAGCAGATTACCAAATGAATGGGATGGCAATGGCGGTTTCATTTTCTTTCTCATATTTACTGTAAGCATTAGCATGGATGGTTTCAACGACTCTGATCTCAATCTACTTGCCCTCATGGAACATGTCCATATAAGAGCAGCTATTGCCTCAACCCGAGTTGGTAATGTTGAATTACATGCTACTTTTGCACGAAGGGCAGCAACTTTTGATGCATCAAAGAGAAACCTCCTCTCAATAATTTTCTCTCCCACTTCGCCGGTCTCCGGATTGAACTGTGAAATTGTTTTTGGTGGAAATATAGAGGAGGAATCGAAAGTTGGGGTCACAATGCTATCACTGTCTCCACGAGCAGTAGCTGCCCAACAATTGATAAATGTGGCCAGAGTTGCTGCATCACAGATTTTGTGCGGAATGCATATACCGATTGCCAATCCTCCACAGTCAAAGAAGCTGGCTTGAACAGCTAGCAGTACGCTACTGTCCAATGCTTCAGTGTTTATCACAATACCGCAAGGAAGGAATGGATGCATTAAATCGATTTCTGGACGTCCCAAAACATCTGAGAGTTTACCATTTACTTGAGCTTGAACATAGTCAACACCTGCGTCGTCACACTCTGCAAAGCGGTTATCTTTGATCCTCCCTGCTAGAGGATAGAAACGGGTTAAGGTCTCAGACAGGGAGTCTCTTAACCGATGGGATTGTTGGATGTATTGATCCTTGTTTTGGTTATTGGAATCAGCAGAGTAGAAGAAAACAAAAGGTATATAAAAGGGAGGTTGGATCTGATCTAAGAGGGAGAGGTCATAGGTCTTAAGGTGAGGAGGAGTTGGAGAAGAAGGTTTGATAATCTCTCTTGAAATAACTTCAACCTTCATCTCCATCTCCAATAAGATGAATATGGAGATGGAGGTCAATGAGATTGCCTTCTTACAAGTGATCAATAAGTGTGTTTCGGGTATTGAGTCCGATTTATAACTGGCCAGTATGAATAAAAATTAATCTTTATCTTAATCATTAACCTATTTTGCCCAAATATGAATTTTTATTCAGCTGAGAGAATCATCAAACTAATTACAGTAATAAACTTTTTATATTAGTAGTTTCGTTTTATTTATACCATAGTGGTTAATAATTTAATGTTGCAATGATACGTAGAGGTTTAATGTTGTAATTAATCAGTTAAAGACTGTTTTAATTCTTATAATTTCAACTTAGTGCCAAAATTGTATGGCAAATTCGCGAGAGTCTGTTTCTGTGATAAATAATCACTACTGCATTTGTACTACGATGATGTATATTTCTCAGGTACTCATTTTTATGTAATGCATGTGACCATAATTATAATTTTCAAACACGCATTCCATACGCATTAGTTTATGTGGATATGTTTCCCAAACGCATTTCACGTGCAATTCTTTATCTTTAAGACCATACAGGGTTGATTATGTTTTACACGGTGACGCATGAAACCATCATAAGATATAATATTTTCCAACTCTGCGAATGTGCATGATTCTTCGTTACATATATATTAATGTCAAAGTTTCAATTCCTCCTAAGTTTATACTGTTACGAGCAAAGTGGCACGTATTTTTAACAAAAATTATATGCCGGATAATACTCGTCATTGGATATAGTCTTTGCAACTGCAATAATTTATGTATTTGATTTTGTTTCATATTACCGATGAGAGTAGGCAAGTAGACATAAAGTACATTTAAGATATTATAAATGGCAAACTATGTACTACAATACATGAATTTGAGTAACAACACTACAACTCAACCGCAAATGTTTGTGATTAGGACGGGGTTCGGGGGCCTGCCCCGAAAAAAAAAATGAGGGTATATTAGTAATTTTATAGGGATATTTGAAAATAAATAAAGAGAAGAGAAAACTAATTTATCATATATAAGGTACTCACCTCTTCAGAGTTCCCATGCTGATTTGAGAATAAAATCATCATTCTTGCTTAAGTCCCACACGGCTTTGTCCGGTACTGCATTGATCTTGAACCTGTTGGTGAGAATGATCTTCCATTGGACTGGAGTGTTGGCCTTTACAGTTTGAAACAAGCCAGCCATATGTTGCCATAAGTGGGAGGCATTAAAAGGAATTTTGTTGTTCTCACCATATTTGTTTCTTAAAAACTCATACCACAAAGAATCTTTATGTAGAAATTTTTAGCATTTTTAAGGATAAAACTGTATTTAATATCTTCAAGGCTCCTGATAACCAGCCCTCCTTCCTTCTTCTTGCATAAAACTCCCCAAGCCACCCAATGCTTTTTAGGATTGCCTTTATGTGAACCCTAAAAGAAATCTGCAAATAATTTGTTAATGTGCTTGATCACAGGCACTTCCAGACAAGAGAGCAAGTGAATTGGCATAGAAGTTAAGACAAGTTTGATGAGAATTAGTTTGCCTCCCCCTGATAGAAGCTTGCCTTGCCAACCTGAAATCTTTTTATGAAGTCATTGGATGATATTATCTAAATGACAGACTAATATTCTTCCATAAGTCATTGGTGCTCCGAGGTATAACATAGAGAATATTTAAGCTAACAGATGTTTCTCATATCAAAATAACACTCGAATTACTTGGCCAAAGACAACAGATGTTTCTCAGATCAAAACCACCATCTAATAAAGGTTCAGAGGCTGTGAATTGTTTATCGGCGCATTATCCCACCCTTCCGCTTCCCGCCTTTCTTTTACCACCCTTCCCCAGTTCCCCTTCTTCCCTCCACCGACTTTCTTCTTGCCTTCACCACTAAAAATAGTCCCACTTGATCTACTTCCAAAGTTGTCTGAAGATGAAGTAGAATGCATTAGAGATTTCACATTTAGTATTCCATTTTTGAAATGACCCTCGGTGGATTTTAGGACTCTGTCATCTGCCCTGCGCTTCTCTTGGGCTTTCCCAGTACTACTGCTTGCAAACATACCGCCACCAAATCTCCCTAGGAGCATACCCTAGTTCACAACAAAGATGAGATCTCAGAATCTTTTAGAGAAAATACACCATATACATATCAGTTCTAGAATTAGCATAAGGAGATCGCGGGATGACATTAATCTATGTATGGCCATAAACCAAATCTCTTTTGGTTTCGCACTAGGAGCTTACACATCAATTTGAGTAATTTTTGCACGAGCAGCTTAAAAAACAATGAGAAAAACAATCAATTACCTCTTGCATATTTTTCTGATCTCTTTCCTTTTGTTTTTTCATGGTTACTCTTGCCACACTTAGCGAAATTTTGTGTTTTTTAACAGCCTACACATGGAAGACAGACTCTTTTTTAAAAATAATGTCTGAATTATGAAGCTATAAATAGGTACCTGAAACATAAATCTTTTTATATAAGCTTACAGAGGCTTCCATAAGTTTAATATTCATTCAGTAAAAGTAAATGCAAAACCATTTCTAGGCGAGAGTGCAAATATCATCAATGTTAAATGATTCAAACCATTCTTTGGATCCAGGGAATCACTTAGAATAAGAAGTTCCATCCTCCTTCGTGAATTTATCATCTAGCTCCATTAACTAATAATCTATTGCGGGATAGAATATATTCACGCGGTAATAATGTTGAACTGTAATGTAATCTTTTTGCTTGCTGGAACGACCTTTGCCTATCATATGATGAGCACTCATATCTGGTACAACAACATCATGCATTTTACAAAATGATTCTACACTTGTAAAAAACAAATCGCATTCACCATCTTCTCTCAACTTTCGCAGAAGCTCTTATGTACTTAAAACCAAACCTATTGCCCTCACGATGTCTACAGATTTCTTTTGCAGAGCTTGACAAAGCATGTCAGTAATACCCATGGTTTTATTCATTAAAAGCAAGTTAAAGACAAACTCGTAGAACATAAGCGCATCATAATCCCCCTAGCTTTGCCACGTATCTTACTAGTCTCCCCTTTCGTAATCATGTTATTAAGATACTCACTTGTAGCACCAAACTTATCAATCAAGCTGCTCACGGAAAAAAATGAGAACCTCAACGAGTAGCCCCCGCTTGATGCAAACAACCAATCTAATCAGCCCTTTACCAGTCTTTAGCTCACCAGTAGCGAATTTTCTTCTTATTTCTTTTGCGTGAGCAGATCGTAACTCACTGTTACGCTTGTGGGAAGCTTTAAAGATATTGACAATGAAATTCAATTTTGAAAAGAATTGCCAAATCTCGGGGGCATCTTTAGCTGCCGCTACTAATGCTAATTGCAATCTATGTGCAAAGCAATGCACATAATATGCTGATGGGCAATCTCTAAGAAACAACACTTGTAACCCATTCCATGAACCACGCATGTTACTAGCAACATCATACCCTTGACCCCGCATATTCTCAAGTAGGAGATTATTTTGAGTAAGAATATCAGTTATCTTCTTTTGAAGAGTTGTCGTCATCGTGTCTTTAACACTTACAACTTCAAAAAACCGCTCTTGTATACAACCAACATTATCAACAAATCTTAGAATAAGGGCATTTGTTCTTTATCTGATTTATCTTTTGCTTCATCAACAGAATGCAATATTTTGCATCTCTAATTTCCTTACAAATCTTTTCTCTCACTTTTTCAGCAAGAATATTCAGAATTTTTTTTTGAATCAATGGCGAGGTGTACTTGGCATTTCCAGGGCATTTTCCAATATAGTATCATCAATCTCCTTATCCCATTTTCCTGTATAACTTAGCAATTTAAGAAAGTTGCCACGATTTTTTAAATGCATGGACTCATCATGGCCTTTAAAAGCACACAAGATTGAAGTGCTAGCCAACACACACACTCAATTGTAGTCTTGAGCAGAAGTCGAATCCTCAAAGTCTCATCCTTAGACTGTATATTGATTCATTTTATCAATATGTCTAAACGACTTCTTAAATCTTCCATAGAATCTAGCACAGCCATATGTGGAGAACCATGACCTCCTATATGTTGTAAAAAGGCGCACTTCACACCATCGTTTGCCCTCTTCCAACTATTAAACCCCATACAGTAAATGCAAGACGCTTTGCTGGATCCATTTCAAAAAGAAAACACGGGAGACAAAATGCTCAATCTTTATGAGGAGAATACTCTAACCAAGAAAATTAAGCGAACCAAGAAGCTTTAAAGTGACGATTTTGTCTTCCAGATTTTGTTGGTGGATATATTTGCATTTAGGCTGAAACAACCCATTTCCAATGTACGCTCGTCAAACCTCGTCATGTTAGTTAACATTATGTTGCCAATTGGAACACGTAGTCCAGGATCACGTTAAGAAAAATAACATCTTTCGGTTCAACTGGAATAGCTGCAATTCTTCCTCTTCTTCATGAAAACTTATTTCTTTTACTTCGAGAGGAGCACCAACAACCAGTTCAATAGGAGAAACACATTTCATCTAATTCTATAGGAGCAACAATAACTTCTATTGGTTCAACATGTTCTTCAAGTTCAGCATAAGAACCAAATTTTGGTTCAAGTCTTTACAATTAAAAGGACGCTGCTCGGAGATGTTAAATGTATAAGATATATTATTACCTTTCGATTGATTGTCATTTGGCTCTTGAAAATGATTAAATTTTTCTTTGCATTCTAACCTACACCAATAAGATATAAGCCAAAAGGAATAAATAACATTAGAAGTTGAAATAAACTTCAAACCCCAACTACAATCAGAGGACAAACACATAATCTAAAATGCTAACAATTAACATTTCAGTAAAATATAGCACCAATTTATACAAATATATATACAAACCCAACTA
>JACGCM010001651.1:0-46787 GCA_014058105.1 Kingdonia uniflora | reverse complement strand
ATAAATATAACACAAAAGCACAGTCCAGTCTAGCAAGAATATTCTACATACAAAGCTCCTAAACTGCAAAGTGCAAATAAAACAAAATAGTACCATACTGTTCAAAAAATAAAATAAAAACAAAACAAACTGAGACATAGTAAAAACGTACCTAATCAATAGAGCACACTAATAACCCTTCTCAGTCGATATTATATTATATTATCTGTGGTGACAAGTCATCCTTTCACACCCAAACAGCCCGACTAACCTTTCGAGTGATGTTTCTTGATCAAACCACCTACTTACATTCTCACTTTTCACATTAGTAGAAATCACATTTGAGTTATATCTTTGCCCATAGAATGGTCGAGCATATAATCGTTGATAGGATCCAACAAATCTACAATAAGACGCAATATGACCCTTTCGACCACATATTCCACAATGATATTTGAGAGTACGAGAACCTTTTGGCTTGATTACGACGGAGGGATAGTATATTATGTTTGGGCATTGATGTAGTAGCAATTGTTTTGACGAATTTCGTAACTTGAGGAGTCCTGGCATTAGAGAAATGTTTCATATCCTAGACCCCTTTTATCAGAATCCATTTCCCCATACATAACATCTTATCAATATTTTTTGCTTCATAACAAAAAATTTCAAGTTTCTGCTGAGATAAAACTAAATCAGTTTGGTCATTGTAATTCGTTCAAAGTTGATTTCATTTTCTCATTTGCATCATGAACTCCTTTATCTAAAATCATAACCTTGTCATGGAGGCCTTGTTTCTCATCTTTAAGCATTTATTTCGTGACTTGTATTCTCAGTTTTTTCTTGAAGTTCAGGCGTAAGTATATTAACTTGGTCTTTCAAAATTTTGTTAAGTTTACCAAGTTTAATACACTTCGCAAAAGTCTGAGCATACAAGTCTTCAAGATTCAGGTCCTCAAACTCATTTTTTTCATGACCACTTTTGATTTTCAATAGAATTCGTAAGTTCGAAAGCATCAGAGTATCATCCATTCTCAACTACTTGGGGATGATCCTTATTATTATTATTTTCATCATCACTATCATCCCAAGTAACACTAATGTTTATAGCTTTATGATTAGTTCCAAAAAATTTATTGGGACAACTGTGAGCATAATGACCAAACTTGTGATACTTATAACATTCAACTTGACTTAGGTCAGTGTCAAGGTTGGTCTGCTGGTTATTCGATTTAAGTTGATCGCGAGTTCGTAACTTATAAATCACCGATTGCCATTATTTTTGAAATTAATGTTTTTTTACAAGGTTTTTAAGCTGGTTGCTTATAGAGGCAATTTGTGAATCCATATCGGATCCATCATCATTAATTGGATCAGATGAGTTGTCAGCTTCTTTGGTACCCTTAGAAGAAGAAGAGTAAGATGAAGATTTAAGATAAATATTCTTGTTCTTCTCAGGGTTTTCCATTTTCATCTCGAGTTAAAAAGTTTGCAACTTTCCAGCTAATGTATCTGGTTTCATTTTCTTAAGATCCTGAGTTTCCTCGATAGCATTACGTCTGGATCTAAAGCTATTAGGAAGAGATCTTAGAACTTTGTGAACAATTTGAACATCTGAGTAAGCTGCACCTAATGCGGCACTAGTGTTGGCAATGCCACTTAGTCTCGCATAGAACTCATCAAAGGGTTCATTCTCATCCATTTGAATATTCTCAAATTGTGAGGTGAGCATTTGCAATTTACTTTCCTTAACTGTATCATCGCCTTCGTGAGTTCGAACTAATATGTCCCAAGCTTCTTTCGAAGTAGTACAAACAGATATGTGTCAAAACTCATTTGAGCTCACAGCCATAAAAATAGCATTGCGACCCTTATTATTATAACCAATAACTTCTTTTTCATCCTTAGACCATTGATTCCTAGGCTTAAGGACCTTTTCAGATTCATCACCCATTCTTTTCATTATGGCAGGGTACGTCTATCCATCCTCAATTGCAATTCAGACATCTTCTCTTAGTGATTGTAAGAATGCAATTATTCGGACCTTCAAATAAGGATAGTCTATGCCATCGAAGAGAGGCTGACGATTTATAGGACCTCTAAATCTTTCAGAATCATTAATCTCAAATAATCGAGTTAGGATTCACGTTCAGGCTGTTAAGCCTCGAGGTGCAACCGCTTTGATACCAATTGAAATTTCTAATCACTTAAGATTAACCGATTTAGATTAATTTAAGTCAAAATTAATATGTCCGAAAAACCTTGAATTAACGATCTAACCCTAGCCTAATTCAAGTTGGTCCAATGTTCTAGTGATACCAAGCAAGAGTAAATTGAGCACAAGAACAAACAATTTTAACCATGTGAGAAACTTTTCTCAGAAGAAAAACCCACAGGTCGCTGCCGAATCGCCCGACAGCTAAACAATCTAATATTAAAATAAAATTACAATAACTCAATTACTTACAAACTCGATAAGCACATCCCGTGGTTACCTCTCTTCTAATTGAATTCCTCGCAATCAATTCCATGTTCTCGCAACGCCTCACATCGGATAACGCACCAAAGCTTCAATGCTTGAATCGCTCAAACTCACAAAATTTGAAATTGGATTTAGATTTCTCAATCTTCGATTGATTCAATTTGAGTTTTACTTCGTATTGAATCGTTCATTGAAATCTCTCTTCTCTCTAAATATCAAGCCCTATAAAAAGTTATTTTAGAAGATGTGAAAAGTGAAATAAGAAATGATGCCTTTTATTAAAAAAACTAAAAACCCGAAGTCTGTTCGAACAGAGAAATAGTTTGTTCGAACAGACAATATTTTATTCAAACAGAACCAAGATCCTTTTCGAAGAAACAAAGTTCTGAGTAACCTGATCGAACAGAGAAAAAGTCTGTTCTAACAGGAAAAAAGTCTGTTCTAACAGAGTCTATTCTAACAGAAAAAAGTTTGTCCTAACAAAAACCTATTTTCTTCAAATAAGCATAATTTCTTTTTGACATTTTGTAAAATATTAAGGGCTAGATATTTTTGAGCGAAGAGGTGCAAACCCACGTACTTGTTCAGTGTCAGTCCAGCTGTAGTTTCTCCATGTGCAATCTCTGACGAGGAGTAACCATGAGGTAGTGCTGACACCTATTATAGACACGGAATGAAACAAACTCCAAATATGGATGTTTCAGTGTCGTGTTCAAAAACACCTCGGCATCATCAGAAAGGGTGTCGTGTTCAAACTAGAATCAGATAACGGCGAGGAAATTATGGGTTTAGTACAGGTTCATCGACAAAGTTCGCACGAAGAAAGAGGAGCAGTTACAAAAACTCTTAATCATATTAATGGATTCATTAATTTCACTGTGGGAAGCTTTGCAGATTATGATCACGACGTAGGATCACAATATAGTGGAGATACGCCACCAAAATCGCTGCAAGTTGCAGGAACAATCGAGGAAGAAAGGGAGTCGTCCCACATGCTAATCACGAGCCACGTGCTAGACACGGGTCGTGACACACTATTGGGCATGCTACATGGCCTTCTTGAAAGTGGTCAGAGCATGAGTTTAAAAACAAAAGGCATGGGACACCGTGTCCGTACTCTTAGCGGCAGTAGGGGCAAGTTTGGCATCGGAGAGGACACTGCTCTAACAAAACAAGGCGTACAAGGCAGAGTTGGCACGATCAACGACATGCCTTTAAGTAAGGCGTGTGCCTCGCACGCACCACCCCTTTTCTTTTCTATCGATCCAGGCCCAATCAAGCTTATCCAAGCCCAGGCTCAAGCAGGCCTGATAGGGTTGCATACCCAGGCTCAGCTAACCTAATAGTTTCCTCTCTCCTACTTACAACGAAGTTGCCGATCATAACACAATTACCTTTTTCAGCAATGACAACTACATACATACCCGCAGCGCCGACAACACCCATACTGGCACCATCGACAACAATAACGCCAACAAGGATAACCACAACAACTCATGCAATCGGCCACTCAACCATAAGGCTGGCAGTGGTGGGTTCCCCCAATACTATAGTGGGAACTCGAGAGGTACTGAATCAATGATAACTCCATCTTTACTTGAGGAAAATCGGGAAGAGATGATGAGTAATCGACGACGAAAAAGTGTGACTTTAGGGTTGGAGGAATTCTGGTTTGGGGTTCACCAACAAAACCCATTCAAAAGCAAGTTACAGAGATGTATTCATGAGGGAGATATAAGTTGGGGTGTTCCCATACTAAAGGGTCCATCTCACATACCTTCAACAAGTCAGCTGTGGTACACATGCTTAGGCACCATCTAACTCCAGCAGCATGCACATTTATCGCGCCCAAACAATTTTGACAGCCAACGAGTCATCACCTGAGTACGAGGCGCTCGACAAAGGACTCAAATCTTCTACGGGACAGGCTCCACTCAGACCCACAAATTATTAATCCGTTTTGGCCAAAATTTGTAACTCGTTTAAGTACGGCGATATACAAGTTTTTGGGATATACGAATAATGTCACAGGCGGGATTTTTGGGAACAAGTTAGTATCTGTAATGACCCGTATTTTATTTATTCCTTTTATTCGCTCATATTCCATTTCCGCTTATATATTCCTATTCTTTATCTCATCGGGATATTAGATTCATTTCCTTCACGTTAGGTTCCGCATATACTCGTTCATCCATTATTCATCCATTATGCATCCATTTATTCCTTTCGGTGGTTTAGTATTAGATTCATTTTTGTAGTTTTGGCAGTTCGGAGGTTATTCGGAGAAGGAGGTGGCGTTGTGGCCTTGGGAACCCCTAGATGGGTTGGTAGTGATGTTTGTTTGATGTGTGTGTGGTTTGGGTGGTTCTGGTGAGCCGTTGGATTGGCCGGTAGGTTTCTGGAGTTTCTCGAGGAAAAGATTCATTTTGGGGGGTTTAGGCCTTTTGGTGACCGTGAGGCGGTGGAGGTGGTGTTTCTACTTTGGAAAACCTTTGTTGAGTTTGTAATAGTGTTTGGGAGGTGGTGTTGGTGGTTTGGGGTGATTCTGGGGTTTCCGAGGTAATCCGTTGTGTTTCTGGGGTTTTATTTTTTGGGCAGAACCAGTTCTATTCGAATAAAATCTTTTGTATTCGAACAGGATTCTTCTCTGTTCGAATACGATTCACTCTGTTCGAACAGGATCATTTCCTATTCGAACAGAGGCGCGTTTTCAGCTTTGGTTGGGTTTTCATCTCTCTTTTCCTCACTTCTTTTTTTTTCTCTCTCCTCTCCCTAACCTATTCCCCTCTTCTCCATACTCTTGATCCACTCTTCCCCATCGCTCGAGGATTCTTCGCCCGTTTCGTCGCAAGCTTCACTCCTATCATCGGTAAGTAATTCCCGATTCCTTTTTCGTTCCTTTCGCTCGATTTTGGCGTAGGTCTGATTTCTAGGGTTTGGGTTTGATGTCGTTTTCTTGAATTGATTATTTACTTGTTGTTGTTATTGGTTGTGGTAGCTTGTTCGTTGTTTCGATTGCCTCGTCGTCGATCCTAGGTTCGGTTTTCCGAGTTGGTTTCTGCCGGACTTGAATTATTATCAGGTGAGTTTTATCCCATCATTACTAAGTTTTTATACTAGTTTTTGAGTATTGTTTTAGAGTGTTAAATTGGACTTAGAGATGCTATGTAATTAACTATAATTTAACCTAGGAATTATTCGATTATTTTGTTAACTTGTAGTTTAGGTTTGTTTGATTCGGGAGCTTGATTTTTTGGTTCGTATAGGACCCGAGCTTAGTTAGTTGTGGTTGGGTTAGTGTTCTCGTGGCTTTGCCCCTGAATGTCCCTTCCAACCTTAAGAGATTGATGCGTTGGATGTAGTGACGGTTAGGTTGCTGTGTCGGCCATGCTTAGTCGGTGCAACCGAGTCCCTATTCATCCGGTTTGTGCTATTGTGTGAGCAGCAGCTGTATTGGTTTTCTTGTGCACCTATTGCATCTTATTGCTTATAATAATATTTTTCAAAACTTATTGAGATTAGATACACGAACACTCCGTTTCGGTTAACCTCTGATAGGATCCAAGGAGTCCTAAAAACGGGTTAAAAGATTTGGTGAGATTGGGAATGACACTATCATATCTAATTCAACCACACAGGAGTGTGGAATGGTATGAGACAGAGTCATGGAGATCCCAACTTATTCCACGGTGAGGTTAAAATTCCTTGAAATGATACGGACTATTGCTCCGTTGGGTTGGAAACTCCCATTACCACTTTGATCAAGTGAGACCTATCCTTAGCTTGGTCGAGCTTAACCAAATCGTACCAGTGTGTCCTCTTACTGATCTCTTTGAGAAATTAGACGTTAGCGGTTGATCAACCTACTACTTAGGAATTACGAGTATCGATTTTGTAATATCACTTCACATTGCACCTAGGATAAGTATGGGATTATTCTAGTCATCACGTCACGTCATGGCATTGCATATCCTCTTATCATCAATTCTCTCTCCTCTTATATTCTTGACTCTAACTCTTTTCCTTATCAACTCTTTGTCCTTAGTGATTATTTAGTATATTGCTAGACTATATTTACCTGTTTCTGCTTTACATTCATCTTTACCTTTATTTTCAATACAGGTTTATTAGTAGGATTTTTAGTTCTGTTGAGTTTAGTGAGCCGTGGTTTGCTCACTCTCGTGTTTTAACCATTTCAGAGGTTGATTAGCTTGGACTGTCGAGTGGTTGGCCAGTTCAGAGATAGATTTTGCCGTTGCAGATTTCTTTCAGCTCTAGATTTCTGTAGGTGTTCTTAGCATATGTCGCTGAGTTTTTTTTTCGAGATATTGTATTACATTTTCGTCTGATGTGTATATATATATCTTTTGCTTTCGCATTTTATTGTTATATGTTATTTCTTTACTCTGATGATTATTGCTATTTGTGAATAGCCGAGCCAGAATTTGTCTACGGCTTGGCTATTTGTGGGGTAGAATCTTTGGATTCCCCTACCTGCACTACTTAAAATCTAGTAATTGGTCAAGCTACCGATTACTGGATTTTGGGGCGTGACAGTATCTCTTTTTGCAGGTAAAGTCAGCGGGAACAGAAAGTACCGTGGACGAATTCAGACTTGTCTTATTCTCGATACCACACCTTCAGAGTTCAAAAATTCGTGGTCGGATTTTTCGCAGCCGGGAGAGTTGATGGATCACGTGGTTGTTACAATACCCACGTAAGCGATCGTCTCTCCACCTGTCAGGCCCTCTCTCTCTCTCTTTTAGTTATTTCTATTTATTTTATTTTATTTGCATTATAATTAGGAGAAGTCTCATAATTAGAGTCTAGCTACGGTTTCTATTTGTGCTAGGCCTCTTCTTCTATAAAAGAGAGCCTAAGTTTAATATTTTTGTTAGAGTTGGTTTGAGAAGGTTTAGCCTTAGAGAGAGTGATATAGAGTTTGGGGTAAAACTCATAAACCCCAGGTCTTTTGGCCTTTATTTTATGCGATTAAAAGTGATTTCGATTAAAAGCGAGTTTAGTTTAGTTCAATTGTGAGTGTGATTTAACTTCTGCAATTAGTTTCTATCAAAAATGTTGGTTATAGTAGATGATGATTAAATTTCCAAGTTATACTTATTTTAACACGCTGTTTAGAAAGCTGGAGCAAATCATCTTCTCATATGTTATTGAGAAGGCAGTATGTTGTATAACTGTCCAAAGTGACTTTACGCGTGCAACCGTGCATTGCAGACTTAGGCAACCAGCACCATGACTATGAAACCAATGTAAATTTGACTTTCCTCGTATAAATGGCCACTGGTTACTTGGTTCATTCAATAATTAGAAAGGAGCGGTGAAGCTTTCATTTTCTTTTGTCGTCGAAGTCTCTAATATGAAAGTAGATCGACAGTGGATAAATAAAATTTACACTGTAAAGTGGTTGTATTTATTGATCTTGAAGTTTATTAATAATGCGGCCTAAGGAGAATAAGATAAGAAAAGGTCATGTTTAATCTGGTTTCAGCGTTCAAAAAGTTTAGCCAATATTTTGTGAATGGAATACTTCTAATGAATATTAAGTGAAACAGTTTCAGTCTTGGACAGGAATTTTAGTTTTGGAGTGTTAGACATTTGGTACCATTCATGTGTTTATTATTATGACCACAAGGATGAGAATGTAGTATCCAAGTAGGAGTTGCAGGATAGAAACAATAAACTTCAGAAAAACAGAACTTTTTTGGATATTATACTTTTGTAGACTTGGTTCCCAAAAATAATACATCTCATTTTGTAATTGCTATAACTGTAAGAAAGGCGCAAAGGACCATATATTAGATGAATATAGAGCAAATAAGATGATTAAAAAGATGAGTAGGAGGGAAGTCACTTGCCAGTAGGTTTGCGAATGACGTGTCTGTTGGGGAAGTTGACTAATTTGAGTCAGAGCACATACACGTGCTCTTCTCCATCACGGGGAACGATCATGTATCAAAAACACTTCTGTTCTTAAGAAAAATAGGTTCTTCTGGTGACAACTCTGCTGCAACTTCAACAAAGATTTCTGATCCTAACCTTGAACATGTTTTTTTCTTGCTGAAGATCTCATCAAAGTATTGTTTGGTCATATGATTTATAAGATCTCACAGAATGCAGTGCTTTGATTCGTTCCCTCAATTCGCCGATTAACTCCCTTCCCCAGCAAAAATCAGTGGCATGTGGAAATTGCTATTCCTTCATGAGATGCTTGAGGCAAGCGGGCACTGATCCTTGTAATTGATCATCTTCATATGGTTTCATTTTGCTCACTCAGTCACCAGTAGTCCCCACACGAACATTGCCCATCTTTAAAATGGTGAAATCGACTAGCATCTCTCACTACTATTTCTCTCCCAACAATCTTTGATATATACTTCGTGGCTGTATGGCAGTCCACACACACCCTAAGGTTCTTTGTCACTCCAATGGTTGTCCCACAAGGAGAGCTAATAATGCCAAATGCTATGGCCAGTCTCTCACTATGACTATACAATATATCTCTTTTGCTCTTCTTCAACATCGTGGAACACATCGCTAGTGTCAGGAACATATCCTCCCCGTTCCATTTTCTTCAACAAAACTTTGAGGACACTATTTATTCTTTCATAATATGGGTGAGACTTATCTCCTGCAATAAAAGCATGTACCTTGTTCTTAACTTCAATCCAACTACAAGCCGGTTTCTTTCTGATCCCCCTACCCCTCATAGCTATTCTCGTATTTTCAGCATCTCTCCATCTACTGGCCGAGGAATATATATTTGACAAAAGGACATAAGCCCCCATATTCTCCGGTTCGAGCTTAAATAATTTCTCAGCCACCTTTTCGGCTAAATCGATATTCTTGTGGACCCTACAGGCAGACAATAACGTAGACCAAACACTTCCCGTGGGGTTGATGTCCATGCTAGAGATTAACTCATAAGCTTCCTCCAACTTTCCTACCCGACCAAGAAGGTCTGCTACCGCAGCATAATGCTCTAAACCAGGAATAATACCATAATCATGTCTCATACTAGTAAAATACTTCTGAGCTTCATCTACCATTCCTGAGTGGCTACAAGCAGTTAAAACAGCCACAAATGCCACATAATTGGGTCTAACATTTTCTACCTCCATCTGCTGGAATAAAGAGAGAGCCTTGTGGCCGTGCCCATGTAAAGCATATCCCATAATCATGGCAGTCCATGAAACCATATCAGGTGACTCCATCTTATCAAAGATCCACCTAGCAATACGGATATTCCCGCATTTAGCATACATATGTACGAGTGCACTAGCTATATATTCGTTATCATCAAACCAAATTCTAACTATGTACCCATGAAGTTGCTTCCCTAGATTCAGTGTTGTTAAGTGAGCACAAGCTGGCAAGATACTCGAGAACGTGACAGGTTTAGGTTTGATTTTTGCAATCAACATTTGTCTCAACAATTTTAGCCCTTCGTCAAACAAACCATTTTGCACACAACCAGCTATAACAGAGTTCCATGATATTGCATCAAGTTGTGGTAACAGATGAAAGGTTTGAAGTGAATCTTCGATCCGCGTACATTTCGCATACATATCAATCAAACTACTCCCTATAAAAACATCCGAATCAAACCCATGTCTTATTGCATACCCATGTATCTCCTTCCCCTTACAAACATCAACGTACTCTGCAAATATAGGAAGAACACTCGACAATGTAAACGAATCGGGTTTCAACGACGCGTTCCCCATCTCCATAACCATTATTAAAGCTTCCTCATACATCCCATTCCGCGCATTCCCCGCAATTATAATATTCCACGACACAATATCTCTAACAGGCATCACATCAAACACCTTTCTCACACTCTCCATTTTCAACTCTACCCCATTCTTCCCACCCATTCGACAATCAATGCTAATATTTTGATCAACACCCACAAATTCTTTCTCAAATCCATCAAACCCCACACAAGAATCACACCTAGAAACCGCCTCTACACCCCTTCTAAAATAACCCTTTTCCTGCAACTTAAAGTACATGTTCATAAGCGCATTACCCGTATACAGATCAAACTCAATCCCCAAATGAATAACGCACGCGTGAACCGCTTCTCCGAGCTTCAAATCCATCAACGCAGTACACGATTTCACGACCGAGGGGAAAGTATTACAATCAGGGGCATACCCATTAGCTCTCATATCATTAAAAGCCCGTAAAGATTGGTGGGAGAGGTGAAGATTGGTGTAACATCTTATGATTGATTTCCAATCTTGAGATGAAGGGGTTGTTAGGGAAGTGCTAAAGATTGCGAGAGGGTCATATAGGAGTCCAAGATTAGAGTAGATGGAGAGGAGGGTGGTGAAGAGAGATGGGGGAGAGTTGGTTGTGATGATTTGGGCATGGAGTTGGGTTGCTTGGGATTTTGATTTGATCTTGGAGGGGTTTTGGAGGACGGTTTTGAGCTTGATTAGTGATGTTTTTGTGGCGGTCATTTTGGGAGGAGGGCGGGAAATTGTTTTTTGATTTGTTTGATTACAGAGAGAGGGGAGTGTTATGAAAATAAACTTGAGTTCACAAGTACCTGGACTCGCGTTATAGCAGCTTAAACACCTGTTTTGTGCAGTATGAGCTACAAGGGCAAAACATTTCTTCCAAAGTCTGGGGATTTTAAGAAATGCTAATTCACTCGTGTTTGGAAAATTTGGTATACCTGTGAGTGAAAGATTAATATATAGAGAGGTGTTATAGACACAGACAACCAATATCATTATGTGTTTTACATCTTCAAGTCTCAAAAGCTTACAAAAGTTACTGTGGTAATAAGACATTCTTAAACCGTAGGCTTTTTAGGCAATTCAGTTCACACACAAACATAGACGAGAGTTTTTTTTTGCTTTTCTGTAAGAAGACATTGTGTATCTGCTTATGAACACAGCTAAGCCGGTAAGGTACATAATTGTAGTAACAAGCATAATTATATATTTCACATGAGCAATACAAAGTAACTGCAACATATACTTTGCAGGAAGGAAGAAATTTAATGTCTATTTAAAGCCATTCAAATCCATAACAAACTTCGAAGAGATTAGATGACAAATTTGCGAAAAGATCTGTCTTCTTACAAAAGTGCACCTCCTATTCTTCTTCTCTTTCAGGCGGAAGCCCACAAGGCAGCAGCATTTTCTGTAGACCGAAGAATTTGCATACATTAGAGTGATCTAAACATTATAATACCTGACATGTTAGAACAAAATAGCAAGAAATAAGAACTCAAACATGTGTAAGCTATACCTGCATAAAGTTGTAGCGCTCTCTTCCAATAGATTCATTTTCTGCAATGGCAAAATATGCAAGTACAGGATAATGACCAACGTACGACGCACAGCTATCACGTTGAATATTCACTGCCCACTCACTGCCCACCCAAAATAATAAGAAATATGAGAGAGCTAATATATAATAATAATCTTAACACGTAAAAACAAAATTAATAATAATTGAAACTTCAAAAAGAGTTGGGAACTTACAAATCTGTTCATGTCTGCATGCCCAGTTCCAACATATTTAGCTTGGAGATGCTCAAGCTGGGAATTGATGTTAAACCTGTCACTGGCCTGCATGATACAGTAGATAGAAACATTTATCGATTAAGAAAAATTATATGTTAAATGAGGCGGGTTAATGCATCTTCAATGCATCATCCAAAGTTAATAGGTCAGGATCTACGAAGTTATAAGTGATTAAAATGAGTTCCATTGTCAAGGAGATGGTTTGTTATCTAAAAAAAAAGTGGAGGCAAAATGTGATGATTCAAGTCAACATTTCTAAAGCTTATTATATAGATTGGGTTGGAGCTTTCCCATGTGTACTGCAGAAATTTGGCTTTTGTAGCATATGGATATCTCTCATTTCTCAATGTGATGAAACCCAGGGGTTCTCTGTTGTTCTTTAAGGAGGGTTGAAAGGTTATTTTAAGTCTTCCCAAAAATTAAGGCGAGGGAATCAATATCCCCATTACTTTTCATTCTAGCTGTTGTGTTGAGAAAATTGGATACTTTCTAGCGTTAAATCTGAGTCGCGGAAGCAAGAACTCGGATTGATAAACGTTAACCTAATTAAAATTAGAATTTCCCTGAACTCTAAAACTCAAAATAAACACAAACTTAAGTAAACCTAACTATTCTTTATTCTCTCAGCAACAACTAAGTAAAAGATTACACCACCCTCTCCTATATATCCTAGAACCCTAGGATATCTCTCATCTAATAGAAACAAATCTAAATAATAGAAACTCCTAAAAGCAACTCCAACATAACATAAAGTAAAATATGAATAGCCCAAGGACATGTAATAAACGAGCAAAGATGACATTCACATCAAACCCTCCGTCTTCAGAAGATTTGGAACACGAGATTGGCAAATTTTGAAATGCCGCGGAACTAAAAACTCCTTGAAGTGGCATACATACCCGTTTCCAAACCTCGAATTCTGCCTCGGAATTTTCCGTAACCCAAAGTCGTACCCATGTAGGGGGTACAGTGTTGTCACCAACATCCCTACATTGAAAAACGTTCAAAAATAAAGTAAACATTGGTATCCGCTTCTCGAAATTAGCTAAGAAACCCTCCTAGAACGGATCAACGAACTATTTCTTAATGACATCATCTGGATACTTGTCAAATATTGGGGGATTATCCCAATCAACAAACACGTGGTTTGCACGCGTTTAGAAGTCTGTTTGCAACACACACAAGGAAATCTGGTTGGGTGGGTTTGATTGTAGGAGTTGCCCTGTGTTGTGTAAAACGTTGGTTGCATCTAGGGGTAAACACTTAAACCCGAGAACCCGAACCGGGCCGACTAGGAATCTGTCGGTTTGGTTTCGGGTCTGTTTTTTAAAACCCGGATATAATTGGTTCGGGTTTATGATGTGGTATACCTCAAAACCCGACCCGAACCGGATAGTTTAGTTTTGAGACAGCCCTAGCCCCTAGAGGAGTTTAGTTTAGTATGAAACCTCTCCTCACAAATCATAATTCAAGAAGATGGTTCTCCAATCTCCACTCTCCTCAGAGACTGATTTTCCCGTCAAACCCTAATTTCCCCAAAACCTAACCTTAACCCTAACCCTAACCAGACGAGAAACAATCGCAGGAAACGAAGTTCATCAAGCAGATCTGCTAACAGCAATGAAGATCGATGTAGATCCAAGAACGCCGTCGTTTCCAAAGCCCGTACTTTGCACTTTTCTTTTTCTTCAGTTCCCATTTGCTTAACACACACTTTAAAGGAGGGAAATTACTCAGAGACGGCGGAGTGGGGTCTTCTTTAAAGCTGCTGCATCTAATAATGAAATGTGGTTAGCTCACTCTTCTCAATTGGCCCATTTATTTTTTCAACAAAAACAAACTCATAATAATTGGACTCAAACTAGATTCCAAACAAATAATGGGCTCATATTGGGGGTAAAATATAAAACAAATGGTAATTGATAAAGGCACTCTAGGTATTGGGTAACGTAACTTATTTTTTTACAGATCGAATCTGGTAGTCTAACGTAACTTATTTTTTACAGATCGAATCTGGTGTTGTCTAATGTAACCTATTTTTTACATGTCAAATCAGATCGAATCAAAGATTGTGAAAAGTTGTTTTCGACAGATCGGTTGGGTCAAACTCCTATGATGGTGCCAAAACAGATTCGTTTGACAGATTTGAAATCTGAAGATGACGATGATGACAGTGCATCTCCTTCCCCCAAATCGCTTCCTATGATGCTTGCAGGATCGGTGATCCTATGATGTTTGCAGGATCGGTGATCCGTTCTGGAATGACCCTATGATGGTTGCAGGATCGGTGATCGTTGCATCTCCTTCCCCCAAATCGCTCCCTAGACCTGCGTTCTTCAAAAACTCGAGTTCAGAACCCGACCCGACCAATTCGGTTCAGTTCCGGTTCGGGTTCTACACCTACTCGGTTCGGGTTCAGGTCTAAAATGTGGAAACCCGACCAGCCCGGGTCGGCTGAGGTTTAGGGCTTAACCTGGGCCAACCCGACCCGTGAACAGCCCTAGTTGCATTTGTAACATGGACTTGGACTGGTTTGGGCTCTTTAATTAAAGGCCCATTTGGATCTATAATTGGACCTACTAGATCATATTCTTTTGGGTCAAATACTTCTTGGGCCGACTTAAAATAGGAATCAATGCTCCAGAAAGTTTTAACAAAAGAACTCTCAATACTCTATTGTTCAAGAGCTCCGAAGTCTTCATCGATCTTTTCCTTCTTCTCTCTTTCGTGTGGTAGAAATATTTGTTGATCGAAGGGCACGCCAATGATAGGCTTATCTACAACATAGGTGTCGAACATATCTTTACCTATTCCTACGGTGGAGATAATAGTCAGAATATTCTAAAAATTTGGAAACTTATTATGGTTGCAACAGGCATCATATTTGGCATTGAATACTCCTCTGATTGACCTGTGGTGGTCAGCCATAGATGTGGTACCCCATAAACGACATCTCTCTCTCATCTCGTTTTTTCTGGATTTCCCTTCTCTGGTTTCAGCTTGGGCTCAGGTATTGATCCGGGCTTGGGTTGGGTCTTCAATGTGGACCGAGTTTTGCACGTGTTGGCCACATGATTCAAAATTTGGGGCGGATGAGACCTAGTTGTTGGGCCGGGTGATGGGCTGGGTCTGGTCTTGTGCTACATACAACACATGTTGCTCACATGAGTGGGGGAGTGGTTGCATCCGGTGTACTCGGTTGTACAGAATCAGTTCCTCTTCTTTCTCCTCCGTAATCTGGTTTCTCCACCCTGGCGCGGCCTGCAGAATCAAATAATGCTTCTCCTTTAAACCCACTCCAATCCTTGATTGGGAAGGTCCATTGAATTTTGTTTAATCATTCCCCTCCAATTGTCTCCACTTCTCGTATCACCTGGATTGAGACAGCCTGGTCTAGGAGCGTTGTTTGGAGCGCCTTTGGGAGCGACGTTTGGAGCGGTTGATGGCGTAGGATCAACTCTGCACCACAACACGCACTGAAGCCTGGGTTTGACGGATCTGGATCTGGTTTCGGCTTGGGCTTGGGCCTAAGCTAGATCTGTAATGTTTTAAATCCCACGTGCCACCCTCGCTTGACTTCTTTCCCACGACTCTCTGAACTGCTGGCAACTGGCAACTGTGACAATTGTTGGCGCTAATTTGGCCGTCATTTTACTCCCAAAGCCCATTGGATTGACTCCTAGTCCCATGGCACCGGCAAGCACTCTGTTTGTGGGGTTTGGAAAATTTCGGTCGGGGACAAAAAAAATGGTTGAAATCTCTCAAGCTTTTCCCGGATTTGGCAATTGTCGGCAATATCGCCGTCGATGGGGCTAGTTGGGGAGGTGGTACGTAAAGAGTACCAATGGTGAACGCATCGATAAATCGTGAATTGATGATCGTGTCGCTCAAATCTCTCGTCAATCTATGCGTTGAGGTTTTTGATTTGTTGAGACAAACAACCCGACATCATGGATCGACAATTTGAACTCCTCCAAGGAAATTTTACTGGCTTTGATGCCAATTTAACGTAAATCTGAGTCGCGGAAGCAAGAACTCGGATTGATAAACGTTAACCTAATTAAAATTAGAATTTCTCTAAACTCTAAAACTCAAAATAAACGCAAACTTAAAGTAAACCTAACTATTCTTTATTCTCTCAGCAACAACTAAGTAAAAGATTACACCACCCTCTCCTATATATCCTAGAACCCTAGGATATCTCTCCTATAATATAAACAAACCTAAATAAAAGAAACTCCTAAAACCAACTCCAGTATAACATAAAGTAAAATACGAATAGCCCAAGGACATGTAGTAAACGAGTAAAAATGATGTTCACATCACTTTCAGTCTTCTAGGAATTGTATGCCTCTCACATATTTCTTATACGCAGATGATTTTATAGTTCTTTTCAATGGATGTCAAAGCTCTTTTCAATGGAATTGTATGCCCCTCACACTATAATTCGAGGAAATTTTCCTTTAGGGTTTTCTCTTTATTGCTCAAAAACGATTATAATATAGAAAGGCTTTATTGTCCCTTTCTGGGTTACAATACCTATTTATAGAGTGGAGTTGGAATCTTACTCATATTAGAAATTTGGCTATGCAAAATACCTAAACTAGACCTAAGATAAATACATGGATCCAGGCCCAAAAGTAGGTCGGTCGTAGTGTAAAATATCGCATTGAATCGATCAAAAAGTCATGAATCCCGAAATATGGAGTCCGATTTGGGGGTATAGATCCTCTTGAATAAGTTTCCTGGGAGAAAATTTGTGTCTAAAAATTGGATGGCTCATATAAATGAAGATATTAAACATAAGAGAACATTCAATTCAAACCTATGAAAAAACATGCGAAAGTTTTTTGAAACTGTCGAAACCAATACCAAGTGGAGAATGGGTAGGGGTAATCTTGATTTTTGGGGTTGTGATTGACCGGGTAAAGGTGCTTTGGTGGACAATAATGTGATCAAGAAATTAAAGTAAATGAAGTGTTAGATCATAAATGTAGAGTGGCACTGGCGGAGATTTCATCAGATAGTGCGTAATAATTGAAAAAAAAACATTCTCACTCAGAGATACATCCTTTCAGAAGAAGAACCAGATGCACCCCTTTGGCCCCCTCAGGATATGGTAAGAACGTAAGGTCAAAGTAAAGTCCGCCTCGGAATTATGAATTTCATCTTTCCCGCCTATACACTTAAATGGGAATGGGACAGAGCTGTACCTACCAAGATTCAAGTGTTTAGCTCGGAAGTTTGGAAAGAAGTTGTTGATATTGATCACTATGTTTGCAGGTTGCCTTTTGTTCTAAATGTTTGCAAAGTGCTGTTGAAGACCTTGATCATCTTGTAATTAGGGGATTATCTGATGTATGAAACATTCATGCAACAATAGAATGATAATTAGGAGATTGCTAACAAATTGCGAAGAGAGATACTCGAACACAAATTTCGCCTATTTTCGTTTAAACCACAACCAAAGATTGCTAAGGATTTTATGAAATAGGCTGACAAGATGTTTAAGAGTATGGGATGTCCTGGAAGGTGAAGGCTAACAACTTTTCACATGGAAAGAGCTGAAGGCTAACCAGAACCAACGATTGAAGTTACAACTTCTTATATGCAAGGTGAGGCTTACTACTGTGGTAGGTGACTAAAAGGACCATGACGATACACCAATGACTTGAACTAAAAGCTCTACGAGTAATATTTTCCTTAAAGTTATCAGAACCAGACTTCCGAATTCTATTAGTTGACTCATGGTTTGTAGGCAGTTTCACAGTATAAGGATGTGGTTCAGGCACTTAAGTAAGCCGAGGTCGGTAAATTTTTAGACCAAAATATTCATCCAGGTATTCAGACCAAAGTCAAGGGTTTTACTGAGCAAACTTATTCTGAGTTGGCTGATCATGCTCTAGCATTTGAGTAAGGTTTTAATAAGAATATGAAGCTAAGAAAGCAAAATAAGTGAAGAAGAAAAAGAAGAAAGAGGGTAGTTTAGCTTCCACACAGAGTCACACCTTGAACAAAGTAGATGGATAAAAAAATTTCGACAATTAAGGTAGTAATTCCAACTAGAGCTCATTTCAAAAAAAAAAAATATATTCACCTACAGCTTAAGGGCCCGTATATTGAGTGCTTGTAGAGAGTGCAGACATATTACTAGGCGTCAACCTAAGAAGTAGGAATAAAGTATTGAGAGTAAGGTAAAGGGTAGAGCTTTTGCAGTAGGCTGACAAGGTGATGGTGGCGACAAGGCAGCTGTAGAAGTTTTTCTTTGAGTATTTCATTCACCTAAGTTTTATTTAATTTTGGCACCACACACTTTCGTATATCGTATATCAATATGTAATCTCCCGGTTTAACAAATTATACCTTAGCAACCCAATTGTCAATGAGTACACACCGTTGGGAAATTTGATCGCGCTTAATAGAATTCGTATAGTGTCTTGTTATTGTTTTGATTCTTTGTTGCCGGCAAGCTAAATCGCCTTCATAATCCAAGATTTTTATGAAGCTTATGCATTTACTGGTTATCAACTCACCATGCTAAAGTTGATTGCTACGAGAAGTCAACATCGTTTAACTGACAAGTCCGTAAACAGATGCAATTCTAAAGTTAAGGTACTAATATTTTTTTGTGTTCAATGACCATTTGTGAGATTTGATACATACTAAAGAAAATAATAAACTCAGATAATCTTTTGTGATCAATGATCATTTATGAGATTTGATACTAATAAAAATAATAAACTCAAGATGTTACCTGCATAGTGACTATTCTTAAAAAGTCCCTAAAGCTCCACTTGTCACTCAAAACTGTCATTACAATAAGATCAAAAATTAGCTAATCTCACAACTAAATAAACAACAACGTAAGGACATAACAACGAACATTCTTAAAAGTTAAAACGATAAAAGCAAAACTAATGCCAAAAGTAGGCCAACAACAAGCTTAATGGCTTTATGAGTATCTGTGTGCAGGTAAGTGGATGGGTGATGGAACCATTATTTCTTACACCAGCAAAGCGGTATGAGATTTATATGCAACAACATCCGCCATTTTAACGAGTTATTCCTACCATATAAGATTCACATGGACAACGTCAATTATCAAAAGAATTGTTATATTTTCTTTTGCTAAGCCAAACAAAAAGAAAAAGAAAATGTTCCAATGGAAACACTGTCAGAAAATTATGGCTTCATTAATGATAGTGTGATACCCGCACGAGCGGGTTACTGGAGAGACGCCTAACCAGATAGAAGTGACGACTACATCAGTGGTTTAGTCCCACGTCACTTGAGATTTTGCCGGGTGTATGATCCTTAAGTTAAGATCATACTCGAGGTCTTTCGAGGGAAACAAAACCTCACACCTATGCTAGAGGTGGTCAAGTGAAGACAATATAATATTGGTCGACTAAATGGTATTCAGAGACGGCCCGACATTAAAGGTGGGGGACTGTGATATCCCGCACAAGCTGGTATATTGGAGAGGCGCCTAGGCCGATAGAGGTGACGGTTGCACCAGTAGTTTAGTCCCATCTCGGTTAAGATCTTGTAGTTGCAAGGCTATGGTCCGTACTTTAAGATCTCACTCTAATTGTCATCGAGTCCTTTTGAGAAAAAGAAAACCTCACAATATATCTCTTCAAAGTGGTTAAGTGGGGCCAACACCAGTTAGAGTGAATCATGACAAATTGAATTAATAAAGTTGAACTCATGTTTACGCTACTCGTATACACGATAACTTGATTGAACTGACCAATTATGCATTGTAAATCTCTAAATTTGTTTTATATTAAGTAGAAAGGATTGGCAAAACTTTTCTTTTGTTATGTAGGACAGTTCTCTCACAATATCTCTCTTCAAAGTGGTTAAGTGGGGCTAACACCGGTGCAGTTAGAGTGAATCATGGCAAATTGAATTAATTAAGTCGAACTCATGTTTACGCTACTCGTATACACGATAACTTGATTGAACTGACCAATTGTGCATTGTAAATCTCTAAATTTGTTTTATAATAAGTAGAAAGGATTGACAAAACTTTTCTTTTGTTATGTAGGACGGTAGATGTACAATTGGGGTCAAATCCTTATAAGCCTTAAACTCTAAAAGATAGCACTTGAACCCTACTAATATGATGTATCATCGATAATTGGGGTTTTGCTTCTTAGAAGCATGTAATCTAAAGCTAAAGAGGGAGAGAGAGAGAGAGAGAAACTGACCTAATAAGGTTTGAAGGGTTGGGAGATGAACTGCACTGGCGGTCTAAATTGACTTCCACAGTTGAGAACTTTAAAGTCTCACCATATATCAGCCGATATACTAGTATACCGCAAAACGGTAGGGAAAACGACGAAGAACATGGCAATACAATATTTTTCTGATTGAATACTAGAATCTTTATATAATGGAACCAGCATCACCCAACTCCATGGATTGAGGCCAAGAGATATTAAAACAGGTATCTAAGTTTACTTCAACTATAACTAATCTAACAACAAGGAGAGTATCTGCGAATGAAGAATGGAATAAATTAAACAATTGGGTACTCACTGAAACCTAAGATCTCAATTCCATAACAATGAGAGAGAGGGGTTGGGGAAATCCAAAGAGATAACTTGTGTAACCCAATTTATACAAGCAACCCCTTCACAAAACAAACTAACAAGCTAATCAAAATCAAATATGATCACAAAGTCGTTGAGTCGGATCAAAACTACGAACCTAAGAACCCTAAAATCAAAGTAAAACACACAAATTCAAATTGAAATTGAGATTAAAGAGAAATAGTACCTGTATCAAAGCGAATGAATCCCTCAAATCAGAAAACGAAGCAAAATTGAAAACCCTAGAGAGTGATTGAGTGGTGAAGATCCTTGCAAATCAGAGGAAAATGTAGATTACAGTACCTTTGGGTAGAAGATGTTGTTGTCAAATCATCAAAATCACAAATGTATATTTATAATCATCAACGGATGCATAGAGAGGACGGATTGAACCCTAGACAAGAGATGAGAGGCAATAAGCGTTGGGAGAGAGAGAGAGAGGTTTTTGAGTTTGGAGGAGAACAGGGAAAAAATTGAGCGTCCCATTAATTTGTAATACTATGCCTAACGCGATCTATGAGCTACACTCTCTCTTGACACACGCTCAGGTGGTATTCCTTTTGCTTCTTTTGCTGCTGAAAAAAATTTCAGCAGTTTCAGCCCTTCAAGCAAGCTAAATTTTTTTTAAAAATCAGCAGTTCGAATTTAAGAAACAAACACCACCTCACTCTTCCACATAGACTCTCTATGTCTATGTGGCATCTCACTCACTCCACTCAATCACTCCAAAATTCAAATTTCACTCTCCCTTTCTCTCTCTCCCGATTTCTAATTCTAATAAGTTCATTTTCATTGATCCAAGAGGCCTCTCTCATATTCATTAGAAGAAATGTTATACATTTGTTGATTGATGCCCCTATATGTGAAAATAATGACTCATAAACTACTATCATAATATACAAAATAATAATAATAATTTATTATACATTAGGCAATGGTGTTTTTCAAATAGACAAGTTTGCCATTGTCTCAAAGATAAAGAGAGGCTAGGATTTGATTTTATTTTGTGGAGATTTGTGGGAAAAAGCGAGATCAACGGACGAGATCCGTTTAAATATTGGCAGCACTAATATGCTAAAGGGTACTTTAGACAAGGTACTTTAGACAAAACACTAAATAATGACACTTTACACTACCAAAAAAATGACTTTTGGGGACAACATAGGTAGACAATTGGTGACGAACATTGCCCATCACAACTTAGCGACGGTTTTTCCCGTCAACAAAACTAAAACTGCCATCACTAATACTATTATTTATTTTTATTTTAATTATAATTTTGTAACAAATTAGCGACAATCAATTATTGTCACGAATGTTCTCTAGTTTCAACACAACAGAGGAAACCCGTAGGATTTAGTAGGAGTGAAATCTTGCGTCGCCCTTTTAATTAATTAGGTTAGATGAAATCGCGATTTTACTTTTTCTCCTCAAAACAAAAAAAAACCCCACGAACTCCTTCAAGCAGCTTCTCCTCCTCGAATCTGAAGTGACTGTGATGAATTTCTCCCGCCTCAATTTTGAGCCAAATTTGTGTCACAATCTCAATCTCTCTCGGTTATCCTTTTTTCAGTAAAAATTTTTCCCTCACGATCTTTGTAACCTCTCTCTCTCTTATATCTTTTGGATGGTATTTAACCTCTTTATTCTTCAAATAGATTTCGTTTTGGTGTTCGAAGAGGCGTAGACAGGGGGAGGGAGAGGAAGAAAAGGGTTTTCCTTGAGTGAGAAGAGCACAAGTAAGTAAACTCTTTGATTTCCTTCTAATTAGTTTTTTTGGTTTCTATGAATTGTTGATTGGGGATGTTATGCTGTTTTTAGCTGTTGCTCTTGCCCAATTTCTCTTTAGATTTTCAGCAATGGTGCCTAGCTTTTTTTGTTGTTTTTCAACTAGAAATCGGGTTTGCATTTTATAGAAGTTTAAAATGCCATTGTAGATATGTTTGCTTTTTAAGGTGTTTTGAGAGAGAATCCCAATTTGATTGAGTTAAGGCAGTTTTGGGTAAATGTCTCATCAGTTTACATTGTTTTATGTTAGATATAATTCCAGTTTAATTGAAATGTAACGATAGGCATGCAAACATAATCGTTTTAGAGTTTTTGGAGTAGCAAAAAAAAGTCAGTACACAGCATGCAAGACTTGACCATAGGTGTGTATCAAAAAATTTAAGTTTGCCCGTAAGCTTTTGGATTCCAGTGAGATTATTTATTAAGAAGTTAAGCTGCTTGGACTCTACATTGTAATTAACCTAATCACCTAGAAAGTGGTGTTTTGATTCTAAAGGTTGAAAAATGTTAGTTTTTTTTTCATTAACATTTAGGTTTTTTTTATTAACATTGGTGTTCTACGTACATTCTCTCAACAAGAATAAATTATAGCATACAGGGAAGATATCCAAAGACAATGTAACATATTTTGTTGTTAGCTAATTTTCTCATTGGTATTTGGAAGTATTAAAAATAAAAATAAAATTAACATTGGAGCTCTATGTACATTCTCCCAACAAGAATAAACTTAGTCCATCAACTTTTTTCTCGTTTTGATATATGTTTGCAGATTCTTCATAACTAGATGGACGCCCAAAGCACACACGAGAATGATACAATGCTCACTGGGGGTCAAGGTAATAGAATTTTATTTGTTAGTACAATGAACTTAGTTTACTGGTTTATAATTCTTCCTTTCGTGATTAATTCGGAAGCTTCATCTTCCACTACATCAGTCGTGGGTAGGAAAAGGGGTCCTTCGCGGGGGGCAACTATGTTACCCAATGGCAAAAAAAGAGATGTGAGTGCAAATGACTTGGGGCAGCCAAACAGAGGTGATGAAAATCATCATAAGTTTATCTCTACTTTTGGCGTTTTAACTCGTACCCATATCCCTATCATCTATTCAAAGATTACTGACGTTCCCGATGAAGACATAAAAAACGTAATGAAAGGTTTGGAGGTAATATTAACTATGTTTAAATAAACTTAATATTTGATTAAATTTTGTGTTGTAGTTCAAGTCTTCAAAAGTTATTTGTTAATGTCATTATGATTCAAACAATGTGTAGAAGGGGTTTTATTTTCCGCATGTTTCCAAGATGTATTTGAGGGATAGATTAGCAACATTTTGGAGGAATTTCAATAGCGATAAGTACATCAAAAACGTGAAGGGGGAAAATCCCGTACTCGTGAAAGCAAATAACCCTGAATTTGTCCCTATTGACGATTGGCATCACTTTGTTGATAATTGTAATAACGCCACCTTCCAGGTTTGTCAATTATATATATAAGCATTTAAAAATTGATAATTTACTTACTGATATGTTTTGTAATGTAGGCTGCAAGTGTGCGTAACAGTGCTAATCGAGAAAATCTTACAGCACTGGCGTGTGTAGGTAGAGACAGCATGGCTGTAATTCGTCATAGACTGGTACGCATTTTCTTTGTTTTTTTGGAGTAATGTGCTATAATTGGACATATTTCTCTACTTCATAGATTATTTTAACTAATACTAAGTGGGTACAACTCTTTGAAACCAATTTTTCAAACCAATTTTTTCTTCAATTGCATATGCACGATTAATTCGTCAACACACCTTCAAAACTACAGATGAGGAGTCCACAATTAGTGAGACTTCCTTCTCCAGTCTGTCATCTTTCCAAAAATATAGATCTCCTTCACCTAAACTCCAAGATGTGTGTCGGCTTTCATAGTCCAAAACAACCCAACCATGTGTTACTTTTTTATTTCCTAATTTATTTTCTTACTAATGCAACTTATGAATGTTCACATGTTAAGGCGAAGGAAATGAATTTGAAGTCTGATGCTCAAGTGCCAAGATCTGATGGCTTCATCAAAGCGCACACAAAGAGTGACAAAACTATCTAATGCCCGACATTAGTTGTCAGTGAACTCCTTATAATCATACCTTTTTCCCATTATTATACTAGTAAAATTAATTGTTAGCATGTTAAGTTACTTATTAATTAATTGTTATCCTCAAATATTCAGGAAAAAATAAGGAAATGTGAGCGTTTAAACCCTGAATCTAAAACAACAAGCGTGACTGATTCTGTTGCTAAGGTGAAACCTTAAATTTATTTTCTTCTTTAGTTTATTAAATAATAGACTTTATGTTAGCTCTTATACCTTAAATATAATTTGCTTTCAGTCGGATGATAAAGACCGCAAAGGACGTTTGATAGGCCTTGGCGCAGGTGTTTGCCCTACATTATTGAAAAAGGCCAAGCATTTGCTGATACAAAATGAGGATTTACGTGATACAAATATTGAGTTGGCCGGTAAAGTGGATGTACTCGAGAAAGACCTACAAAAAGTCAAGGATACCGTGAATGTGTTGGCGGTAACTTTTAAATCTTACATATTATGCATAATTTATTTATACCAAAGTATGTCATATAGTTTAATTTTTATTATGCTTTGACATTATCCACATACAGAGCACGTCTCAGGGAGGAAGCTGCAGTACTTCGCAACCACCTTCCGTTCCATTTCAGGCTCCTATATCTGTATGAAAATTTAAAACTTTTGTACCTACTTCATTTAACATTTTTTTGTTGACAACATTTATTAATTTTTGAATTTTTATGTATAGGCACCTAACCTTCATCTCAACAAAAAGTGTATGTTGAATGGATTTAGCGAGGCTAAAGTTGCTCGTGGCGAGGTAGCTTTTGTCGATCCTACAACTCTTATTCATCAAGGCATTTTAGGAGAAGGGTTTTATAAGATCTTACTATATGAAATATATAGTCCTAATTGTCCATTGGTTAAGCCTGACGGCTATGTGAACACCCTTGGAGAGGTCCAAGAAGGAGGTTTTGTTGCTTGGTCCAAGTGGTTGCTTCAATTTGATGATTGATGATTGATGGTCAAATGTTGCTTTTCTTAGGATAGTACTTTTAATTTGGAACATGTTGCCTGAATTCTGAATATGGGCGACTTGTATTTAATTATTAGTTATGACAACTTTTTTAATGGATAATTATGCAATATTAGTTAAATACTAACGTGATTCTTGATGTTCCATATATGTGTCT
The DNA here is from genome assembly GCA_014058105.1 of Kingdonia uniflora. NCBI lineage: Eukaryota > Viridiplantae > Streptophyta > Magnoliopsida > Ranunculales > Circaeasteraceae > Kingdonia > Kingdonia uniflora. The sequence continues at coordinate 21,112 of JACGCM010001651.1, read as the reverse complement.
CCGAGATTGATTTTGTTTATGCTTATCTATCCTTGTACAAGACTAGGAAAATATGATTAGTATTGCTTATGTAACAAACCATAACTAGTAAGTTCTTTATAATTTTATATTAATTATTATTGCATTATTTTAAATTAATGTATTTCTCATATCCTCTTTGTGCTTGTATACAGGTTGCTTACAACAATCAAAGAGCCCGGAAAATCTATTAAGATTGGTTTTAGGTTGCAGATTGCAGATGTTGGTCATTTCTTGTTTTTTTATATGTTTATACCTTCTCGTATTTCTGTATGCTTAAACTTATAATTTTCTTATAAAATTTACTTGGCTCAGCTGAAATGGCTAGAAGGCAAGCTTTATTTCCTGGCGACTCAGAGCTGCAGCAGCTGCTTTATATTTTCAGGTACTTCCCTTTTGTTGTTCTCAAAAGCTAATCTCATCTTAGCCATACCTGACTGAAATTTCTATGTAAATGATCAATAAAATTACAACCAAGTGTATGTTTGGCCAAAAGCACAAAAACTAGATGTAGGGACACCCTGTACCTTATAAACCTGTGGCAATTCATATCCTTTGTATTAGGCTCAACCATTGAACTGAGTGAACTGAAAGTATTTTCTAGTCTACTCTAGCTATCACCCTAATGCTGGTAAAAAAAATCCGTAAATGTTCTAAAGAAAATTTATAGCTGTCACCCCCACGTTTGCATCTTCTCTAGCTGCCATCTTACTTTTGTGCACCAGTCTCATGGTTTACATTTTGTTATGCTTCTGTGTAAAGGTTGTTGGGAACTCCAACTGAGGAGTAATGGCCTGGAGTTAGCGCTCTGAGGGACTGGCATGAGTATCCACACTGGAAACCTCAAAACCTTGCACGTGTAGTTCCATCATTGGAGCCTGAGGGTGTCGATCTCTTGTCTGTAAGTACACATAACTTTGGACTATAAATTGGTTGTACATAACTTTGAGAGTGGTGATTTCTGAAATTTATTCTTATTCATGTAAATCTTGCAGAAAATGCTTCAATACGCCCCTGCAGATAGGATCTCTGCAAAGGAAGCACTTGATCACCCTTACTTCGATAGCCTGGACAAGTCTCAATTCTAACTCCATAGTTTGACGCCTGTCAAATTTGAACATGGGATTACTTCTTTGCTGGCCTAATCCAAGGTATGCTTATCCTGACCTTGTTAATGAGAGTAATCATCATGTACAAAGCTGGATTAAAAAAATGAAGTCCTTTTTATTTGTTCTAGTTTTCTTGCTGCTCTCTCTTTTTGTTAGTACATGTTTTTTTCTTTGTGTTTGTATAATAGCATGCAATAGCTTATGCACAAGGAGGTCAGAATTATGGAGCAAAAGGAACCATGAGTGTTTGGGAACCCAAAATCCAACATTGAAATGAGTTTAGGGAAGGCAAAAGAGGGAAAGACACAATGGCCTTGGTCGATTTTTCAAGCAGCACCACCTCTACAACAACTCCTATGGCTCTATGCGAGGTTGTTGAAGATCATTGTGAGAGCTCTGCAAGGAGGTTCATGTATAATAGTATAGCTACATAATGGGTTAGAGAGCGAGCAGAAGACGTTCAACGAAATCTAGATCCTAAGCACCCAAGCTTTGTGAAAACTGTCAAGTTAGTGGCGCTTTCATGTTGAACCCTCCTAGATTATGCAATGAATATCTATCCAAGGAGGATGTCATTTTTACTTTGGTGAACGAAAATGAAGTGCCATTCACGGTTAGATTTTCAGGTAGGAAATTTAGTGTTGGATGGAAAGCATTCTCCAATGATAACAACTTAGTCGAAAGAGATGCTTTGGTTTTTGAGCTAGTCAAGCCTGCCAAGTTCCAGGCGTATATTATCAGAGCATATGGTTCATCCGAAGTTGATGGCAGTTTAGGTCTCGAAAATTCAGGAGCTTGTAAAAAGCCAAATATTTCCAGAATATATGCCTTGGACTTCCGTTCTTCAACCTATGTGGATCCGTTTACCTTGCAAAATCTGCAAATCACACCTACGGAAGAATGATGTCCTGATTACTTTGGTGGATGAGGATGACATAGAATACCTTGCAAATTTTGAGCCAGACTCAATTGCTATATCCATAATTCGCGCTGCATTTTCATCGTCAAAACTTGGATTCAAAGTTCATGGGTGGGTTGTTCGAAGGGGCCTTGAGAGTAATTTATCCATTGTTAATTCACTGATTGTTGTGTACTCGGAGCAAGGGAAGTTGGAGAGAACGCGGTGATTGTTTAATTTCATGTCGAAGAGTGATGTTATATCTTGGAATTCTATAATTTTGGGTCATTGCAACGACCCGTATGCAGTAGCATATTTCCAGCAAATGGAGAAATCTGATATTTTGCCGGACAGTGTCACATTTATATCAGTACTGTCGGCCTGTGCTAACCTTGGATTCATGGAAGAGGGGCGGAGGTTTTTTGTGGAGATGCAAAACAAATACAGAATAAAACCGCGCATGGAGCATTTCGCATGCATGGTGAATCTATTTAGAAGAGCGGGTTTAATCACTGAAGCTTATGAAATGATAGTACAGAAGATGGTGTCTAATGCTAGTCCTACTGTGTGGGGAGCTTTATTATATGCTTGCTCTCTTCATGGAAATGTGGATGTGGGAGAGATTGCTGCAGAGAAGCTCTTCGAGTTGGAGCCAGACAATGCACATAACTTTGAGCTTTTAATGATGATATATGGGAAAGCGGGTAGATGGGAGGATGTGGAGAAGGTGATGAGACTAATGGTGGCAAGAGGGTTAGATTCATAGTTTACAAGAAGGAAAAAGAACGAACTGGAGAGATATGATCAAATGCAAAAAATGGACTGTTGAGGAACTCTTGAAATATTTGTGGGATTCATCTGGAGTGAGTCTGATTCGGTTAGCAAAAGTTTGAAACCCAGTAGTCTCACTTCTCTCGTTGTTTGACATAAGAATGCAAAATCGTCCAAAGATTTCCGGTACCAATAAAGGGAGCTGAATGTTTACAATGGATTGAGGTTGAGATTTAGTTTCAGTTGTGAACCTATTCTTCAAGGCTCCAGTTCCAGAAGTTCAGTTATTATTCATACATTCATATGATCATGAGTATCGGTTGAATTTGTATAGATGTTGATTGCCAATTATGTATGCAGATAATACGAGCATAGAGAACCCTTTAAATTGATGTTTTTTTACTGTAATCATTTTTCTCTTCTAGATTGAAGCGAAACACAAAAGGGATTTACTGCGGGATGGTCAAGGTTCTCTGCTGGTCACAACATAGGTTTAGGGGATGCTTTAGTCTTCCAGCTAGTCACTGATTCTGAGTTCCAGGTGTACATAATCAGGGCATATAGTCCTAGAATTAATGTTCTTGGCCTACACAATTCAGAAGCTTGTGCAAAGCAAATTGTGCCAAGTATATTTGTGATTGACCTATAGCTTTCTTTTGGATGCAGGAAAGTAGCATTTCTTCAATGCCTTCACCATTTCCTATTAGTATTGAAGTTGAAAAATATAATGCAGGTAAGCCTGTCAAGACCGGTAAACGAACTAAGCGAAAATGTCCAAGGACTTTTCCACTGAGTGCTACGTAGTTAAGTATGTCTGGCTGGGATGGAGAAGTGTCTCAAAACACGTGTGAAGATGGCTCAGAAGACTATGAGTTTAGCTTGTCTTAAATCTGGTATTAGGTGGGAGTTTTAGTGAAGATCTCAACCACATTAAAGCTGGTGGCAGGTATTAGGCTTCCAATACCTTATGACGAATTGGAGTACCATCTTACTAAATATGGCTTCCTCAAAACATATAGGTTTTGGAACTATCATGGAGAGGTTGGAACGCCTGACGGGGTTTCACTTGCATCATCAAGTTTTCCACCTCGATATGAGGATATGCTGATTGATAATGCACATGATTTATTATATTGCCCTCATACTTAAATTAATGTGGAAAACTAAAGTTGATTGTCTTTTTATATTTGATAGCTTTGATAGTGGTTGCTCTTAATATAAATATATATGGTTATGGTGTGGCTTATTTTGCTAAACTTTGTGCATGTATTCCCCTTATAGCATCCACAACAGTTAAGAGGGTGGATTGGATGAATTTTGGGGTGAATCCAATCCAAACCACCCCACAACAATTTTCAATCCACCCAGGGTGAATTAAACCCAGCGCACTTCAGAACTGCGCTTAATAGGAAGCATTGATCTTGGGACACGTGTCATCATCTTAGGCCTGAAGTGTTGCCGCACACTTCTGAACCGCGCGCTATGTATGCAGCGCACTTCAGAACCGCGCGGCTCTCAATCCACCCTCAGGGTGGATTTTCCACCTAAATCCACCTTTGGATGGATTTTTGAGTTGCCACGTCAGGAATTCACCTAGGTGCTGGGAAGGATTTGGGGTGGAAAAGAGGGTGGATTAGGAATTCACCCTGCAACGTCAGGGTGTACCTAGCTGTTGTGGGTGCTCTTACCTTTTATTTTATGCTTATATATTATATTGCCTATGGTTGTATCTCAAGTAGCTAATGTTACTACCTGCCAACTCTTTATGCTAACTCTAGGAATGATCCAAAGGTATGTTTAGGTAAAATATTCTTATCATACTTTTAAAATGTGTGATTTTCAGGTGGCTTGAAATTTGAGCACAAAGCTAGTCAGAGATGCCTATATAATCCCCCTTATGAGTTGCAAGCCTACAAGTACATGAATGATATAAAGAAAATTTAAATTTGAAGTTCTTTGGAAGGAAATCATCTGGAACCATGACAGCCTGAGTGGAAATCATAGGTAACCTTGATTGCTATCCAGAGATTGGAAATCATAGGTAACCTTTATCAGCATTTGCCCTAATTCTCTCTCTCTCTCTCTCTCTCTCTCTCTCTCTCTCTCTCTCTCTCTCTGCATTTGCGCTTACTTTGTTTCTATCAGATTTGAAGAAGAAAACCAAAAATGAAAGATTGTTAACGCTGCCTGTCTGTAATTGTGAGTCAAATCTTTCATCTATCTAATTCCATGTTTTTCGTTACCGAATTTCTAATTCATGATCAATTATTTAGTGCACTTTCATAAACTATTCCTTTGCAAGAATAATTATATATATATGTTAGTATAGAAGTCATCACATGTTGATATGTAGAATGTATCTTGTACTTTCATAAACTATTCTTTCATAAACTACTATCATTCTGCTATCATCACATGTTGATATATTCCCCCCAGAAAACCACAGGTTACCCAAATGGTCCTCATCATCATTGTGCAGAATTATGGTAGACATATCTTTCACTCCCAGACTAAGTATAGCCTCATTAGTAGACTTTAGGCTCAGCAATGCATACAATATATTGCTTAAGTTCTGAAACCTTAGCTTTAAGAAAAGTACTATTCTTTCTTTTTATCCAACACCCCTAGCATTCCACCAAGCTTACCTAGCAAAAAAAATAGCATTCCATTAACGAATCTTCATAAGAATTAACGCTTAGGGTTGTTTGATTTAGTCCTGGTAGTTGGAGGAGGAGGATCCTTCATTACCTGCATATCTATTTTGTTTTTGTTATACATTCTTTTAGCACTCTTAGGTATTTCCCATCTCTAGACCTTCCCAGCCCTCTTGATCATTAGTATCCACAGCATTTTAAGCGAGTTTAAATTCTCCTCTTGATCTCTTTCCATCAACTCATACTATTGATTATTAAGAAAACTTTTTTCTAGAATAAACTTGTTTGTGGGGAATGATATCCATCTCCGCAAACTGAATTTGAATAATAGTACTGAGATTCCACTTGCATCTGAGTACTGAGATTAGTGTTTGATGGAGCAACTTTACCAGTATTGCCCACTGACCAGCTGTACAGTACGCACTGACCAGCTGTACAGTGCGCACTGTATCTGTACCACATTTAACTCTGGTGACCCTGTAGTTGTAACTGTGCCATTTAGACCCTCAACTTGAGCAAGCCCTGAACTACACTGTAGTCCTCCCCCCCACTGATTCTGAGCTAATAAGAGCTTTTTTAACAGATCCATTCTGAACTGATCAAGAGAATTACAAATCTTTCCATTAAATGGCGGCAAATAAGACTTTTTAAACACCCTAATTCTCCTTGCAGATATTTTTAGTTAACTTAGACGTACTGTGAAGGGTTGGGATAGTATTTGGGGCTCGTTAATTTACCTGTGTGTAGGAGTAACATTCATTCTAATGGACTTTCAACTTTTGATGAAAGAGATGTCAAAGATGGAACATGTTAGCTCATACAGCTCAAAGCTTCAGATTTATTTATTTATCTCGAAAAGAACAAACAGATATGGGGGTATGTTCAGTATAGTAGTGGTGAGCAAAGGTTCAACAAAGTCAAGCAAATCATAAAAAAAATTACACTGAGGCACAAGCCTTTAAATTTTTTGCTTATTTGCTTGCTTAAGCTATTGTTGCAATAGCTACATTAGTTTTCTTATCTTATCTTGTTTTTCTATTATTTTCTCTTTTTTTACGGCTGCAAATATCTTATTGTGTTATGTTTTTTACCTGAATACCGATAGGTTTCGTTTTTGAATACATAAACCAGGAACTTGTGTTAGCAGTGAGTCCAGATAGTGCATTTTATGCTATGCTAGGATTCTTTGCCTTTACCGGAATTCCCACATATGGTATTCCCACATCTGTAAGTTTCTCTCGTAATTATATGTCCTATTCTGTTGAACATTTATGATGATTTTGTATATCACGTAGATAGTCTGATATGATGATCAAATCCGTAAGAATCGTTTACGTCTTTGGACTAATCTTTATATTCGTCTTTGAATATATGGTTAATTGGTTATATAGGTACTTTCATGTATATGTTCTTGTAGTCTAGAGTGGCCTACCTCAGTATATATTTTATAGATACGTTTAATGAGCGACAAAGTGATGTTAATTTGTGCAATTGTTTGTTATGAATATGCAGATTTTATGTAGCAGAGGTTCTCCTATCCATGGAGTACCTTCACATGCTCGGGATTGTTTACCGTGATCTCAAGGCAGAAAACGTCCTCGTAAGGGAAGATGGGCACATAATGCTCTCTGACTTCGATTTATTCCTTTGATGCAGCATTAGCCCGACTCTTGTCAAGTCTTCCAACTTCGAGTCCGATTCCTCGCGGAAGAATGCCGCTTATTGTGTTCAACCATCTTGCATTGAACCAACTTCTTGTATTCATCCATCCTGTGTGGCCCCCACAACCTGCTTCTCCCCTCATTTCTTCCCGAGCAAGTCCAAAAAAGAATGCAAAACTAAAAATGACATAGGAAACCAATTTTTCCCGTTGCCAGAGCTCATGGCCGAGCCCACAGGAGCTTTATCTGAAATGTAAGTATGGGAAGAGTTGTTTGACTGATATGTCCGGACATCACTCAAAGGAGATGCTTCTAAATGTCTCTGGTTATGAGATATGTAAAGTGGCACATAAACTGCCTTCGATAATGTTTCAAAGTATTGGTGGACGATCAACCTCAGTATCTAATGATGCATTACAACGTGCAAGAAGTCTTCTTGGTGATAGGGAGTTGGACAGTTCAGTTAATGAGGGAAGTTCTGAGATATGCAAGTCATAAAAGCGGATTTCATGCATTCTATAGGTGTTAAAGTGTGGCAGATGGGGCTTTGTTACATTCCCAAACGCAGCTTTCCACTTTTGCTGCAGTTTGCCAGGTAATATGCATTCCCATTTTTCAATCGCCTCATCCTTAGCATTTTGAAACCAGTCCAGGTTTACTATAATCTATAACATATGGGTCTCTCACATCGTTGCAAAATGTATCTTCTATGAGATCACCTATTAAAATTGTCTAATCATATTTTTAAACGTGTGATTTTTAGGTGGCTTGAAATTTGAGCACAAAGACAGTCAGAGATGCCTATATAATCCCCCTTATGAGTTGCAAGCCTACAAGTACATGAATGATATAAAGAAAATTTAAAATTGAAGTTCCTTGTAAAGCTGCAAGTTCTTTGTAAAGCTGCATCTAAGGCATCTATTGTCATATTCCAGCCACAAAATACCTATAACTCCAGCACTGGAACTTGAACCACCACTGCTTCCACAGCCAGGAGTAGTGACATTTCCATTCATCCATGGGCAGAAAAGGTTGTGATACTTAATTGGATCGAACTCCACAGCTTCTTCACAGTTACTTTCTCCAATGGGTGCCCCTGAAGACACATAATCAGATTCCCATTGATTGTTAACAGAGGAGGCCTTGACAGCCTGAGTGGCCTCCTCTTTGGAAGCTTCATAACAAGAATATGCCATTGCATTAAGAAAAAGAAGGATGGGCAGTATTGTCCTGGTGAGTATGGCTATGATTTATCTTCTTACCATTGTTGGGGAGTGGCATATGCAGAATATCCTTCGAGCATGCAGGTTCAATTTCATTAAATTTGTAAGTTTTCTATTATCACTTGTTTCATAAGTTAGCCCTGACTTTTTCCGTTGTTAATTAACGTAGAGTATCATGACCAGATAATTGCACTACGATAATTGCACTGCGAAAGCAAGAGCATCCCTTCAGATTCTGAATTTTTACCATCGGCAAAGAGCGAGAACGATGAAGACTTGCAAAATGAAAGTAATCAGGTCTTTGCACAGATTTAAAGTTCTAGGAGCCTCGAAGTTGGAATATTGGATGATCGAAAGACATTGAGTCAAAGATATTACGCTACTAAACATGTTCGCGGAGAGTCAGATTTTTCTGAAGTGGGTGTATTAAGTTTGGCAGCTCACTTGGGGACGATCCCTTATTCTTGTAACATATCTTTCCGCTCGGATAGCAGTGCAACCAGCACACGCTCCTTCGCTTTCCCAATGTAAATTTCTCTCTTTCGCTTTGTCTCTCCCTCTTCCTTTGTCTCTCTCAATTGATGAGTTCATATAATCTATCAATTTGACTAAATTATTGTCAACTGCTATCACACCCCAAAATCCAATAATTAGAATAATGATTAAAACATGGACAACCGGGGCGTGCAGGATGGGGAATCTAACCGATTCGCCCCACAAACGACCGAGCCATAGACAAGTTCAGGCTCAGTCATTCAAATAAGCATCACAGAGCAAAAGAAGAACAAAGTGGAAGCAAAAAATATATAAATATCAAACTGAAAATATTAATATAAGATCTCAAATAATATACAGCGTCAAAAGCTAAGATCGAACAAGAGATAGTACAACAAGAACAGAATCTGCAACAGCCAACCAGGCTCCAACCCAGCTGAAGTCCTCAGTAAAACCTGCAACAACCCTGCCACTGAAAGGGGGATGCGAGAGTGAGCAAAACCATGGCTCACTAAATGCCCAACAAAGCTAAACAACATACTAATAAAACTGGTGCAGAAAAGAGGAAAGGTGAATGCGATAAGGAATAAGTTTAAAGTAATAGTAATATATAAATGCAGAAAGTAGAGGTGACAGGAATAAAAGTAAAATAGTGTGATGCAGAAGATGTGATATGATGTGACGTGATATGATATGATATGATATGGTGAACTAGGATAATCCTATAATTATCCCAAATGCTAGATGATATGATATTATGAACTAGTCCTAATGTGGATGCTTATGATGTTATGAAGTCAAAGAACTAGACCCTATAAAATGTATTGGGCTGATCAGTTGCTAATGCAATATATAACCTTAAAGAGATCTTAGTTGGATACAATGGGTACGATTGGTTTGCAAGCTCGACCACGCTTAGGATTTACACACGGAGCCAACGTCCAAAACAGTATTTATAATTCCAAGGGATTTCAACCCCGAGGATAAGACTGGTACCTGAGAAACTGTCTCATACCATCCCACACTCCCGAAGGGTAATAGATATGATAGTACCTGTCGCCAATGACTCACCTACTATTTTAACCCGATGTAGGAATCCTAGGTCCTATCGAGGGTCAGCCGATGTAGAGCTTTGTTATGTATCTGATCCCGTTAAGGCACAATAGAACAAAAACTACAGATGAAAACAGATCCCAAGGATCAAAACACAATAGCCGCCAACAAGGCCAGCACACATAGGATAACCACCTGCCAAAGAGAATGGTAAATAATCCTAACACAACCCACATAGGATAACCAAGTCTGCCAATGAGAATGGTAAACAATCCTAACACAGATGCAAACAGTAACTCAGTCACGCCATCTAAACATAGATGAAACAGCAACTTAACCGTCACAACATCAAACCACAAATGAGCAGTGACTAATTAACCAATCACAACATCCAAACACATCAGTCTCCAAAAGACTGAAACGTAACACAGCAAAACAATATCATTCTCCAAAAGACTAAAACACAGTATCCGAGGACAGAGCCATGAGTTACCACCCAAATGCACAATCAAACAACAGATGCACAAGTCCTGAGGACAAAAGAGAAACACAACTCCACATGCGAAACAGTATCCAAGGACAAAGCTACGAGAATACCACACGAATGCACAACTCCTAAAAGATAATGAGAAGCCAACTCAAGATGCCTAACAATAGGAAAAACACTGAATAATAAAAATAGACTATAACTATCTTACAAAACACCTCAATGCCAAATGCACAATCTCTAACTAACACAGGTTAAACTAGTATAGAAATTTAGCAAGGAAGAGATACTCGCCTGATAAAGGATAAACCGCAAAGCCGATAAGCAACCGGAAAAACCACCTCACGCCACAGGCCAACAAACGAGCCAACACAACCAACCCAACACCACGGCCCAGCAACAATCACACCAATGCCAACAACCCAACACCTGCAATAAACACAACTTCGCAATCTCAACAATCGCCCCAATCACAAACCCTAAACCAATCATAAACCATAAACACAAAGGATTCCACCGAAATCAAAATCAACAAGGAGAGGAGAATTACTCACCGAAGGAGTGGCGAAGATCAATCCCAGCAACGATCGCAAACGGGATGCGAGAGATGAGAGATTCCAATTAGGTAGAGAGAGGAGGAGAGAGTGTGGGTGTGTGGAACATCGAGGGAATGGAAAGAAAATGGTATAAACCCTAAAATGATTACACTATCTCGAGCAAACCAACGGCCCATAATAGCGAGTGAAGACCTAAACTGTCGTCAAAACACCACTGTCGAACAAAGCTAGTTCTATTCTAACAACAAACAAAGCGTATAACTCCTATTCGAACTGAAAAGGCTTGTCGAATAAACTGAAGCAAATAGAGATCTATTCGAACATGAACAGTTTGTTCGAATACAAACAAAGCAGAATGAACAGGTTCGAACGAGCAAGGTTTGTTCGAAAAAATGATGCAAATAGAAACTTATTCGAGCAGGAACAAGTCCTGATTCGAATAGAACTGAACAGAAACAACCCAGAACTACAAAACAAAAGATTCCCTCCAACGAAACTGGAGAAACCCAAGGAGAAAACCTACACATATCCGCCCCATATCACTACCACACACAACCAACAACAACCACACCAACACCCTGCCCCTCCACCAACCACCACGGTTAACCCAAAAGCCACAACACCACAACAACAAACACGCTCACTACGCACCGAGCCACACACTCCACCCAAGCCGAACCACCGTCTTTCCCCAAGCCACTCACGGGCGCCCGAAACCAAACACACCTCCTGCCGCCAAAACACCACCGAAACCACAAACCACACCTCTTCGCCCAACCCCAACACAGAAATGAAGAAAGAAGAACCTCACAACCTTGATAAAAACGAAATAACAGGCGGATGCAAATGAATAGTGATGCATGAATTATGATAATGAATATATCATACATACAAATAAAGAAAAACTCCGGGTCCATTACATCTGCAGAATTAAAATTCAGATTGGAATAGTACCCCATAAATGATGAAAATGGACGAGAGGATATAGGAATAAGGCCTGGTTGCTTGCGGGCCTTTTCTCTCTGCTTTAAAGTCTAACTGCCCAGTTATCAACGTTTGGTGCGTTTTTTTTTCTTTTTTCTATTCCGGTGATACGTTAGTCCAGGTTAATATATATATACACACAGTTTCCCATTATATATTTGGTTTTATCTCTAGATAAATCTCAGTTTCCTTTGCTCTTCTTTGGTATCCTGACCCCTTGATTTTGCTATAGTGCGATATTAAAATGTATTTATGTCCATGTCAATTATTGCAGAGTTTTCTGCTTAGAAGCATGGACAGTATTCCTGCAATAAGGTGGAGAGCATAACTCTGTAGTTAGAACCAATGTTACCATATGGAATTATACGACGTTTTATTAAAATAAATCACGTTGACCAACGTTCTGTTATAGGAGATTAGTTTATTCTGTGATCACGTGTTTCTGTTATAGGATTAGTTTTATCTTATTATGTTCTATTTTTTATCCTGATGAATACAGATAGTTCTTTTCTTCATAACCGGGAACTCTATGTTTTGGTACTGAGTTAGTGATCTATATATTGCATTTTATGTGCTATGTTTAGGATTCTTTGTCTTTACCAGGAATTCCCACAACACGGCATCCCCATCTTAAGTTTCTCTCGTAATTATGTCCTATCTATTGAACATTTCTAATGATTGTTGTATATCACATAGATTGTCTGATATGATATCAAATCCATAAGAATCGTTTATGTCTTTGGACTAATCTTTATATCTCTGCTATCTAAACGAATTGTTCTACACGGTATTCCTCAATGCAGAAGTTCAACATAATTTCAAGGTACATAACTACTTGGCATTGACAGACATACATTAGTCCCCAGGCTTCCTTTTGAAAGTACAATTGATTTTTTCTAAAATTCGTATATCCTGATGCTTAAGATCTTTGCTCAATGCGAAGGTACAACTTAAAATGGCTATCTCAACTCTGCTGGTACGATGATGACAATTTTACGCTCATCAAGATCCATAGCAGGGGAACAGACCGGTTCAAACCAATGAAATCATTTATAAAGCATCTAGCGAATCTAGCCGCGAGTCAATATCTTCATGTATGAACCCTGCGTACCTGCAGATAATACTTCCTGAACTCATTCATGTCAGAAGATTTCTGCTTTTCTTCTCACATTCGTTGGGTTCCTTCCTATCTGGTAATCACCGCTGATTTATTCTTAGGAATAAGACTGCCAATCCCAACTTGAACGCTAGTCACATCCGGAAGTTGATTTCATTACCCTGTTCTGATGTTTATTCATGTCACAACCTTTTGTGACGACCTACCGACGCCGTCCCAATTTAACCCGAGCGTTTTGCGTTCTGTCCCGAATGTATTTTTTCTCTATCCCCTAATAGAGCATCAACGCCAAGTTTCGTCGTAAAAAAAAAAAAATCGATTCAGTAAGGGGGCTAAAGGTCGCGAGTACGCTCGTTCTCATTGTTTTACGTTTCCTTTTGGAATTGACTATTTCTTAGTACTATATTACAGGAGGAACCCCATTGGTCCGATCCTCCCCATGCTAAAAGAGCTTAATTCTTGGTCATCAAGGACCCCCGCTCATGACTATCTACAAGGGATAGTTTTATGAGTTCTCCTAGGCCTAGGGTAGGCTAGGGACATTGCCTCGCATGCGGGCCGGTTTTGTCCTTGAAGGGCGTCATTGGCGCCCTATGGTGGCCCCGCGGGCTATCCGAGACGCACCGCCCCTTCAGATGACAGTATAATTTAGTCCAGCTCGTCGCCCCTTGAATATGAGTCCCCTTAGGTGGAAACCGTCATATGGAGCTAACCCTGATCCGCTTCCTGACGTGTGCTTTCGCGTATCTCGCGCGAGTCCCCTGAGAGATTACGCTGTAGGATTATTGGGGAACCTTCAGCGTGTGCATTTACTGAATACCTATGCAGATGACCCCTCACGAGTATCCAGGATAACCGGATGTCGCTCTAGCATCCTTGGGTGTATGCCACTGGCGCGCCGCGCCTGTTAGATGCCCTGGTACACGCCGACATCGCGTCCGTGTACGCGCACTCCCTTATTCCCGCTGCCAACTCCGGGCATGTAGAGTCGGTCCCGCTGGCCGTGTCCTTTCAATAAGGAATCAAGATGAATAAAGTAGAAGCTGCTGTCTTCGCGAACAGTTGCCCCATTGATACTATAACTTCACCTTTGCCAATTCCACCGTCAACCATCCTGTTATTATAAGTTTGCCGTTGATTATTTCAGTTGCAGACCCCTAAAGGTCTACTTCCAAAAACTTGGGAATACCTACTTTGATCTTTGCTGTTAAGATTCTGCCCTCATCTCTCTCTCTAGACTGCCATTGCTGCCTCAAGCTGCTTCAACCATCTTCTCGCACGTCATCGAACCAACGATTCGAGTTGGAATCCATCCTAGGGGGGCACAACTTTGGTATAGGTCAACCAGAGTATTATTGATTTTGCAAAAAGTTTTAAACTACGAGCACCGACTATTCAATTCAAATGTTCAAAAACATGTATGGATTGGTTATAAAGTTGCTCATTCAATTATATCTATCCAAGCTACGGGGCGAGCCGCCGGGGCAGTGGGTCGCCCCATTCACTCCTATCTGCATCTTTTCATCTCACCCGCTTTAGCCAAGCATTAACATATTAACTATTTTGCGAAACAAAAGAAATGGGCTCTGACGGGCTTTCAAGTCTCCGGGCAACCAATTTTGTTTTTTCAATCAAGGGGTTATCTTCATTACATGAGTGGGCAGGTCAACTCAAACAACATTTCAGGTTTTATGAATTGCGGGGCTGATCAGACGCTTTCCAAATCACCTCAATATGCATCTTACTAACTAAATTAATTCCAGAAAACACATCATAATTCACCATGTTTATTCCTATACCAAATGACTCATGACCAACAAATTGATACCTGCTATATAGCTTATCTCGGCCATCATTGACGGGCAGGCTCTCAAAACCCTCGCTTGGGGCCACTACTAGCCTCCTTCGTTCTCTCATTCCACCGCCTTCTTCAACTCCATCAAAAAGCTCGTAAACCTTCTTGGCACCCTCAAGACCAAAATCACTCGCTCTCTTCAACAATCTTGCGCTCAAAAAGTAGGACGCGCAAATATGCTTCATTCACCTATCTTCTTCACAAGATTACTTATAACGTTTCTTTGATTGACTCTTACACTCTGATAATACCCTGATTATCTCTTTAATCACTCAAACAACTGATTGGCACTAGCTCTCTTTTGCCTCTTGCCCCATTTACACAAACGCCTAGAAAACACCAATCAAACGGGGCCCGCAATTTCTCTCTTTTTGGTAATCAACACAACAACTAAGCAAACC
Organism: Kingdonia uniflora; assembly: GCA_014058105.1. Taxonomy (NCBI): domain Eukaryota; kingdom Viridiplantae; phylum Streptophyta; class Magnoliopsida; order Ranunculales; family Circaeasteraceae; genus Kingdonia; species Kingdonia uniflora. The sequence goes on along the minus strand of JACGCM010001651.1, from coordinate 5,829 downwards.
CTAATCTAATAGACACCAATTAGGTCTCAAATGAAAGGTTTCTATTGATGCTATTATTATGCAGATCAAAGTATTGCGTTTGAATTTATCAGGAAAACTACGATATTTTTTTATATTACGTTATCGTTTTAGCTTCCCGATGGGCATTTTTCTATTTTAAAGGCTCCCCGGATTTGAATCTTTTTTCGTGAGTTTTTTTTGTAAATTAACTTGTAAATATTGACGGTGGGATTTGTTGAGATGGTACGGCAGTAAAGGTTGGAAAATGAGAGCTGGACAATAGAGAAATGTGTCTCGAAGGAGGCGACTTGAATCCTAATTAATTAAGAGTATTTATTAGAATTATTCGGAGTTGGCGTCTTAGGTAACTTCATGTGTTAATAAATCGATGTTTAAATTGTTCATTTTAGGACGGGCTCTACAATGAAATTGCATTAGTGGGATAATAATTTCTCAGCACAGCGCGGCGCGTAGAAAATAAATGAATATTGTGGTGTACTTGGCTTGGGTGGCTAATATTTGAGAGTCCATCTATAGATGCTCTATGAACATGTGTGATGCTTTGTTATTTGTTCTCCCTGCTTCGTGCTAACTGATTAATTGTGTTTTGGGGGGGGGGGGGGGGGGGTTTTGTTAGGCATGTATTTATGAAGGCCACTGGTATTACATATAGTCCGCAAAAAAATAAATAAAAAAATAATTTAAACGGGCCTCATCCAGCAATTAATATTTGATTCGGCACAATACGCAAACCCATTATTTAACTACCTCATTACCTTTACAACTTACAAGTTACACAGCAACCCCAGCATGTCAAAAGCCAAATACCCAAACCCACCGTCTCTCTAAATCTCTTCAAGTCAATATGTCGCCCCCCTGGCTTCATAAAATTGCAGGGCTGGCCGGCTAATTCTCAAGCACTCCCGAAGCCCCTTGGCTAGGGAGTATGGCTGTCAGGTCTTTTCTTGCTTGGGGGGGGGGTTGTATTTCTTGTGGCGAAAGAAAACATCTGCTGAGGTATAGCTCTGGCTTAAATATAATTACTAATAGCATCTCTCTAACAGGGTTTGGCGTTTGTCAACTAAATGCCCAACCCCAAGCCGCATTAATTTTGGTATTTGCCAGGCCGTGGGCTGAAAAGGCCGGTGTGTGGGTTGGGGCTTACCGTGGTGCGTGTCAGAACCGCAACTGTGTTTGAGCTCCTTCAAACTCAAAAAAACGAGTTTGGCGTACCTTTTTGGATTATCCGGGGGGGCCGTGTTTAAATATTTTTTGTGTGTATTTTTTTTATTTTTGATGTGTGAGAGGTGAATATTTTTGGGCGGAGTAATGAATAACCACTGCGAACTAAATCGTATAAAAAGAACAAAACTCAAATGCTCATTGTGGCTTGAAGAGGGATTGTGGTTTTTTTTGTGGGTCCAACCTCAAACGACCAACAACCGCCGCACAGTGCCAAAGTGGTGGTGTGAGATTGGGGAGATGATGCTGCTAGAGCATGCCCATGCAATCAAAGTTAAGATAGGTGGATTTGAGGAATTTTAGGGTGGAATCCAATCCACCCGCACACAAAGTTTCTTTTGTTTTCCATTGCAATGCACTCCAAGGTGAATTTAAACCCACAATGGGCAAACGTTAATGAAATCTCCAGAGCACTTTCTGAACGTTGCGCTTAATAAAACACAATCTGGATCTTGGAAAATAGGACTACCGTGTCATCATCCTTATGAATTAGGCCTAAGATGTTGGGGCCAGGACGCCTTCTGAACTCGCCGGCGTCTGATGGGTATCATTCGCAGCCTTGCTAGGACCGCGCAGCATTCTCAATGCGCACACCGCTCAGGGGTGGATTTTTCACCGACAAACAAATCTGTCTATGGCTCTTTGGACTGGGATTGTTTGAGTTGTCCATCAACAGGTCACTGAATTCACACTAACTGCTATGGAAGTGAACTTTGGAGGTGGAAAAGAGGGTGGATGGAATGTATGCACCGTATCCCTTGGTCAGGGTGATATACGTCTAAAGTTTACTCGCTAAGATTTAAGGATGTAAGTGGTAAGTTATTATTATTAGTTATTTTAAATAATGAATGTCAATTCGACAGTGCGTCAGTATACATATTTGTAATAAGTACTACTAAAAAGACATGGCGTATCAGCAATGAATCCTAGATTTTCTCTTTTAAATACATCTTATCAACACAGAACAACTCCAAAAAATAAAAAAATGCATTTTCTCCTCGCCTCGGCAATCCTCCTTCACTTTCAAACAAAGCACGTCTTTAACACTAAAGAGAACATGTCAGCTCTACAAGCCAATCATTCCTCTCTCACCCCAAACCCATTTGATCACGAACCTACACTTCAAGTTTCAGGAAATGGTATTCCGATTTCCAAGTCGAAATCTTTTAAGTTTCGCGCCTCAATGTTCGCAGTGTGTCTCGGGCTCTCCGAATTATGCTGCTTAACTGGTAGGTTGCAATTGTAGGCGCCAACTATGTATTTTTATGAATTTATGCGACTTTGGCAAAGCTATGTTTCCTAGGGGAGCTGGATTGTATAATGTAATATAATTGGAGTATTGGTTTTGTATTTTAGCTATTTGGTTTTGACTTATATTTAGAGAGTAAATGAGACTTATAATGAGCATGAAAGCTGACTATGTAGGGAGTTGGTATTGTTGCTGTGAGATCCAAAGTCGGTGTTATATAGACCAGAGATCTGCTATGCCGAAAGAGTTTATGCACGGGTTATAGATGTAGCGGAGATTTCATTTCTGCTGCCGCCAGGGGGTGGCTTTTTTCTCTAATTTGTTGATTGTTTTCCTACTTTATCTGCTGTTCTCTTGTAATTGGGGGGGGGGGGGGTTGCTGCTTTAGCGGGTCCGTCATGTTTGCTATCTGGTAATAGTGTAGAGTAGGATATTAGGGTCGTGGGGGACTTTATGTTTTAAGGCGCGCCGAATGTGATCCTTTGTTTAAATACATATATGAATTTCGCGCATTGTACTTTGTATCCTTTTTTAACTAGGAATAGGGGTATTAATAATATACTAAAAAATTCCAGATACGTCAAGCATGTAAAAGTATTTGATTTTCGCGTAATTAGCACGAGCCATACATAATGGTATTGTTTAGAAGCTTAGAATGTTTGTTACAGCAGCCAGCGCCTCACTTATTTTGATGATTCAATTTTTCTTCCTCACAGTAACAGAAACAAAGTAAGAAATCGTCCGTCGGAGGGTGTACACAGCTGGCTATTATAGTGCCCGTTCTCTATAATTGCAATTGCGCATGTGCACTATTTATGTCCCTTTTAAGTATGCTCTCCTGCTGGTGAGAGTCTAGGAGTGACGTCGCCTACTCGGGCTGTTAGCCCTACGTGTGTGATTTATTCAACACGATCGACAGCTCGGCTTCTTGCGATATAAAGTCACGGCGTTGAGAGTTTCACTTATCTTAAACACCGGGTTAGGTGTGTGTTGACATCAAAGGCTGAGTCATGGGTTCACTTTCTGGGCTACAGTCATGCTTTTACAATCTGCGGCGTGTGATTCTAGCAGTGATGATCTAATAATATATATGTCTAGTATCGATTGTATTCTGATATGACATGTACTAGGCTCGGAGTATATTCAGATGAAACTTACAATTAGTGAGCTTATTATGGGCATTTATTACTCGAGTGCGTATAAGGTAGCTTCTATCCCCATTATGTAAGCGTCTACTCTGTATGCCGTTTATGCCATGTTCTGTTCTCGGAATCTTCAAGTGGCCGAAAGTATTAGGCTGGTAGAAATAGAAGCGGCAAAGTCTGTGCGATAGTGAAAGCGATCGCAGGTCAATTTTTTTCTTGTGCAGTTTGAACTCCAAGCGCTACCATAGCCCCATGAGCCGGTCTTTATTTAGTATGCCGGGGTTTTATTTTTTTGGTGCTTAGCTGATTAAACGACAGTCCTGTGGTTTCTAAAGGATGTAAGGTGATTGTAATCTACTTTCTTTGGCTCTATTAATATTGAAATCCTGCGGGCGTGCTAGGGCTCAAAACTATAGAAAGTGCAGAAAAAAGTTAAGAAAACACTAATAAATGTCTCTGCGCTGAATTTTAGTACAGGTCATCGCATTGAAGCTTTCCCTAGCATAGTTATCTTTTCTTTATTATTTTGAAGAAAAGTGCTGTATCTTCTATATGTTGCCATAAACCAGAATCTCCGGCTAACGGTGTCGTGAGCCGTCTTTGTCTGTATGAAATGCATGCAAGCGTACATGCTTTTAAAACAAACCTTGGATTCCTCTATTGGTTCTGACAGTTTTTTAATTTTGATGCTTAGAATGATCTCGATTCTAAGTCGTGCAAAATAGATCTTCTTGTGTGGAATGTCAGATTTAGCGCTAAAAATGTAATATCCGTAATCACTCTGCATTGTGTGATGATGTGTTGTATCACATTATTGGTATATATTAGTTACTATTTTTGTTGCAACATTGCTATAATAATGAAATTAGATAGCGTTGCGGGTATGTGGCTTACTGTGGTGGGGGCATTGTTTCTTTCATTAATACAGTGTCGCGACGACTTTATGTATAGGTTAGCTTATTGATGATATTATTTAGGAGAGATATATAAAGATCTTCCTACAATGTTTTCAATCTTTGTAGGAGAAACGATTGGGAGAAGGAGATTGCATGTATGATTGAAAAGGATACCTGATTGCAAGGCTCTATGAGTGTTTGGCTTGTCAAGAATATGCGTCTGATAGCACCGAGTATAGGTAATGAGTGCGCGTTAAGCTTCCCGGATCTTCAGTTCACTGATCATCGGGGCGCTTAACATTATCTGTATGTAGCTCGTCTGTTCTTCTTTGGTAATCGAGATATTTCAGTACGAATTTCATCGCCACTTATAATGGCAAGGTTACGCAATTTAAAGATTATTACGGCAGTAGTGGATGACCAGAAGGCTATTGTCGAATTGTCGCCGACCGCTACACTTTGGTTATATGAAGTGATTCATATAACCGTTCTGTTTTTTTTCTCTCTAGCATAAAACCTGATCCTTTTCTAGAGATTGATATATGGTACACTCATATTAGGCTAGGGCCGGGTCCTTTGGTCAAGCGGCACTATCTTTAACTTGCAAGCGAGTAGAGTGAAGGCAATTATGTCACTTGAGACGTAGGCTCTACGTCGTGAGCTTTGAATGATGGGCGCTTGGCTCGTGGCGTTGAAGTACGAGAAAGCACTCGTTCTAATTCGAGAGAGAAAAGTGTGAAGCTCCTTAGATCTCTTTAGCTTGATAGCTTTATATCTTTCAAACATTAGAAAGCTACATCCGGCAGCGTGGTGCTCTTATATTTTTTAAATATATCTCTATGTTATAAAAAAATGAGGTTTTTGTTGCCCTTGCTACATGCGAGAGGCAGGAGCGTTCTATGTTAATTTGGATAATATAAAGACAATAGAGAAGAAAATTAATACGATGCTTAAATGTTCAGATTGGCTTTGCTCTCCAATATTTTTTTGGCGATAAAGAATCAGTGATAATCGAAATTAATTTGCTATTGCTGGTCCTTTCTCATTGGGCATCTGGTCAATATCGTCCTGGCCTGAAAATAGGGTGTTGCTGGATTATTAGCTGTTTTACAACTTGAGAAGTTGGCTCCATTAAATGGGCTGATAATTTCTATAAACAAACATATGGCTTTTATCAATTGAGAAGGAGAGAGTGGACGGACAAGCAATGAAGACTGGTTTGCTTGTGATAGTCTTAGAGAATCTGGCAGGATGTTCTTCGAATTCATTAACGATTTTCATGCTATATATGGTCATT